>JAECUM010022536.1:0-10521 GCA_016617855.1 Megalonaias nervosa | reverse complement strand
ATATATATATATATATATATATATATATATATATGCATATTAGGTCATGCAAAATACACTTAACAGCACGGTTTCAGAAACGAGGATATAATAATAATGTCACATATTTATTCATACTTCAATACCAGTTATGGTCAAAGTGGAATAACTCTGGTTAAAACGGAGATACCTTGAAAAAGTCATGGATGAGCCTGTTTTCACGTGACATACGCATATGGGAACCGATCTAAATATAAATCTGATTCTAAATCTTAATAAGAATGTTATTTTCATTTGAAGAAACCTGATTCAGATTAATGATTCAAATGCATAATCTCTAAATTTAATATGTATATGTTTTCCGCAGCTGCAAACACATATTAAAGCATAATATTGTACACGTTATATATTTTAACCTGCAATTTTTAACTGTTTTCTAATAATAATATAATGCGGAAAATGAAATAGCAAAATGAAGTCGCACATTGTATTACTTGTTTCAGCTCTTTTGTGTTGCAGTACTTAATTCTAGTTGCATACACTAGATAAATTAGATAAGTTCTGTCAAAGAATAGACGTTTTGCACACAAACATATAATTAAAACAAAACGTTCATTACAAATTAAATGAATCTGTTCAGCATATATTCAAGGTAGTTGGAAATTGACACCAAAGAACTGATAATTGGTAAAACAAATTCACCTGGATTCAGTTCATAATAGCAAGCCCATGACAGTATTTCCAATGTGTAAAATGCATTTCCCGTGAGAATGGCGAACAAAATCTTGTTTTTGTTGCATCGTTATGTAAGAAAATGTAAACGTTTCTTCTGAAAGAAAGTGTCATTATAGCGGATATTACACGCTTTAAACATTATTGCCAATTTAAACCTTTAAGGTCTTTCTAGGTTTCTAAAACGGATATAACGGACAGTAAATTACTTGTACTTGCAACGGCGAATTTGTCTCTGTCTTCATTATATCTGTAGGAATTTAAAATTATGGAACGTTATGAGGATATAAAGGCTTTTAATATTGCGGTTTAATATGGAGATATGTGGACATTAATTTGTGCCTCTTTTAACTATGAGGATGCATGAGATTTGACATTACTTTACCCCTATTGGGATGCACTGGAATTTAACGTGGATGGATTACCACATGGACGAATAGAAGAGTAATATGAATGTGCCACTATGGTGATTCATGGGGATATTACATCTACTGGATCATCTATGGGAATGAAAAAGACATATTTTGACTATCACTTATTTTGATTCACGTTCAATAACGTTTGCCGAATTGGTAATCAATAATTGGTATATCATTTTTAGAATATATGGGCTGACCTAAAAGGGCCATTTAAAAATAAGCCAATGAGAATCATGGTTTATCCATCGCCGGCATTTACTGTTCTTATAATTTAGTTGTAGATGTTGCTGATGGTATCGATTTTTCTCGGGGGTTACCTCTTGAAATTTTCACAAGAAATTTGATATCGCATTCATCTTCTTATGTCCTGCCATAATCAGTAGTAATTGTTCACTTGCGTAGTGTACTGTCTTAAAAACCAGACAGACGTTTGTGGTTGTTGATTAAAGAATGCTATTTTATTCCCGAGAGTCAGGCCACACGTCATCTCGCGCCTCGATTGGTAGATGCAAAACACACCATGGACGGAATTCTTAATGAGTTTTCTGACTGGCTGAACCGAAAAAAAATCCTAGCGATAATTATGAATGTAGAATTTATATTTAAAGACAAGATTGTTTTAAAAAATATTTTAATATCACTCTTAAGCTCCCAATATTTGAGACGATGAGGAGTAGGGGTGAAATAATGCGATTCATGATACACAGCCTGCGATACGATACATATCGATTCACATATGAACCTGATAGTGTTTCCATCTTGGAAGGTAGGTGGAACCCCTTTATGTACGTTGCCATACTGGTTGCATTTCCAGTATGCAGATTATAGATAGATCTATAGTTATCATATATTTATATGCAATTCTCATCGATGATAAGAAAACAAAAAAACAAAAAACTTTCAAACAAACTACCTGCTGGTTGTCAGTGCGTTTTATTCAACGTCTTAAGCCACTTAATGTTGGCTTCATTTAGCTCAATTTAGCCACCAGGCCCTTTGTTTTGCAAGGCATGAATGCTTTGAAAACATCGTACTACCAATTTCATGTCTCACTTAAACTTGGAAGACATTATGATGTTATCTTGAAAACAGAAGAAATGAAGTAATTTCGTCGTGCAGAAAAAATCTCGCCTAGAACAAATCTGGGCATGGGAATGAGGATGAATACCAACACAATCTATCACATTGTACGTCCTGCAAATAGAAAACTGCTGGCGCCAAAAGGTACTTGTATTTGTTAGTGAAGCAGGGAAACTATTGGCAACACCTAGTCCTAATCTATATTTTTAATTTTTATTTACACAAGATGGTAAACTTGAGCGCATTAACATCTGCCCCCATGCTGATTCAGAGCTAATTTTATTTATTCCATTAGCACCTTCATTCAGTGGTTAAATATGTATGCAAGAAAAGAGAAATTCCAAATTTGTTCCCCATGTACAATGTAAGGAGATATCCTGCCAGGATTTTATATTGAGGTGGACTTCGTCCTTTGTCACCGAAAGAAGGGGAGAGTAGAAAAGGAGGAGGAGGATAGTTCAATATTTACCTAGCACTTCAATATATCTCTCTCTCTTTCTTCCTTTTCCACTTTGTAGAGCTTTAATGAAATCAAAGTCTTTAAAAGATGTCACCTCTACTTGTATAATTATTAATCTGTTTATTATTAATGAGTATACTCTGTTCCTTATATGTGTATGAATATGTTTCTATGCTTCCTTCGGAAGGGCATATGCATAGCTAGCTTTGTGAGCTTGAATATTTTGGGAAACTGATCTTTGTGGCTGTTATTTACAATTATCCAGAACTGACATATTGTATCTTTTGGATATATCTGCTCGAAAATAGGATTTTTCATTAACATAAACTTACTTTCCTGAATCACTAATTTACTGAGTACCATGCCTAGGACTGCAAATTCTGGTTCAGATGAATACTATATATAAATAATAGCAAGGCAAACTAATAATTATTCATGTCTGCTGGACTAAAATGACTTCGATTTTCCATCTCTTATATCGATATGTGTATCGTTACAGCACAAGTATCGATGTATCAATATATCGATGAACCGTTTTATCCCTAATGAGGAGTAAAGCGTCTTTGAAATCTTCAAGACGTTGCTGTAGTCTAACATCCTTTATGTTGTGTATTGTGCGTAATTTTGTATATATTTTGTGCTCAAATGTTTGTGTTGTTTTGCTTGTGCTTAAACAACACTCAGATACCTGAATCCTACCTTGGTAATGTGTGACGATATCTCTGTGTGCATGCAATTCAAGCGTGAGGATATAAAATTGTTTGAGTTACTTCATATCATACCATGTTTGCAATGGTCAGTTTATTTGTATGTAGGAAGATGCTGGATGGTAAAACAAGTGTGCTAACATAATTATCCTTCCCTCATCCGTTTTGTTTTGAAAGGCATGATGTTGGACAGTAAATATCCCAGTTATAGGTCATAAAATGACTCCACATTTACTTATCACATTTACATGTAAGAGTGGGTGCTCAGTAAGGTTGGTTTTATATTGTAACTATGCTTGTTAGTCTGCATATCATAATCCCCTCTCCCACGTCTGTTTTGTTTGTAATTGTGACTAAATTGGTCTGGAAGTGACATATATTTGTAACTGTGCTTTTGGCAAACTTGGATGTTGGATTTAGTTATGTCTTTGTCACTATCATAAAAACATCTTTTCACTTGTCACTTTGAGTGTAAGGTTGGTTGTTTCATGGTAACAAGGCTTATTAATGATCATCACCTTGCTTCTTTTCTCTCTATTTCTCTCTCTCTCTCTCAGCAATTTTGTTCTTAAATGTAGGTGTATGCATTAACGTATGCGTGAAGTAATGAGAGTAGTAGTTATTATGACCATACCCCATACAATAAATCTCTTTACACATACATTTGTAAGTATGAGTGTTGATCAATACGTGTGTGTTTCATCCTTTTGCTTGTAGGTGTGGGTGTTAATCAGTACGTGTGTCAGTTATCCATCCAAATCCCTCAATATTTTCTTTCTAAATGCATATGTTGGATTGTAAGTGGGCTTGTGTTAGTGATCCCGATAAATTGTAGGAATTTCTTCTAATCTTCTTCACTCCTAGATTTGTTTATAGTTGTAGGTGTTGGATTATAAAAGAGTGTGTCCTCTAAAGATAATGCCATCACAAGTCCCCATCCTTCATGGGTTGACATGCATGTTTGGGTGTTTCTTAATTCATACTCACTTACTATGCATCCCAAAATAATCCATTACTTTTAGCAAACTATTTTCCATTTTCTAGTTTGTACAGTTTCTACAATGTCATATGTTCTGTTATATTTCCTTAGAGGACTTCAATGACACATACTCTGAAATTTTCACAGACCGCTCCTCCGTTTTAAAAGTAATGAATGTTTCATACATTCGCATGGTGCCATCCGTAATAATTAATTGCCATAGTGGGCAACATTGCCACCCGTATGTTAATTCTCAAATGGGACTATAGGCTGCTTGGATTAGGTTCCTCTAGGACTGATAGTCATTACATTCAATATACACCAAAATATCAATTTATGTTGCTTAATATAGGACCCCATACTGACCCTAATATAAAATTCAAATAATAATAATAATAATAATAATAATAATAATAATAATAATAATAATAATAATAATAATAATATGAATTTGAATATGAATATGAATGTGAATACTACTACTACTACTACTACTACTACTACTACTACTACTACTAATAATAATAATAATAATAATAACTGTATTTCAGATTTACGTCCATAAATAATAAAAACATCAATTTCATACAAAATAGTAAAAAAAAAATCATAAAACAATAGTAATACAACTATTGTCTCCAACAATAAAATATTGAAGAACACAGTGAAACGTTTCTTTCAAGATTGTGTTATTACAACTAGCTATTCTACTTCTAAATGGGTTCACTCTGTATGTTCGTGAAACATAAATGCTATTTTCAAATTGTTGCTTACAAGCATTCCCTACGCACTATGCCAACAATCATTTAAAATCTATTTAAAATCTATTTAAAATCGAAATGTATTGTTGCAACTGACATTTAACGGCATCATTGCAAAACGTGAACACATTTTCCATGGAGGAACACAGTACTAAGTCATGCAATTTGATTTAGAAAGCAAACTTTTGCATCTGTAGATCATGTTTTGCAGACACTAAAAACATATTTACTCTTATACAAGAGGACCATATTGTGTTTGTGTATCACTATCATCTAGCAAACGAGAATGAATGACACACCCTACGTACACATAATCATAAACATACTGCAGACTTTCGCCGCAAAATCTAAACTCAGGTATAAAAACCTTTTTCATTTCTTGGGGTCTGAACCACACGTATACAGTTTTGTTGTATTGTGTTCAGTATCATCTTCTAATGTGAATTGCTCATGTATTCTTAATAACTGTCGTAAATCCATCAAAAAATGAGCAAAATCTGCTCGAATTGGTCTTGAACCAATCTGTGTTTAAACATCAGCTGCTAGGTTACTTTCCACTTATACTGGTTGTTTTCACGTGCTAATGAATGTTTCAAATTAGCATTGACACACCAAAGTTGTTCCAACGGTCGATTTTGTTTTGACCATTGGCATGATTCTAATTGGGTGTATACGAAGGTTTGTTAAAGCCATTCTCTTCCGGATATTCGTGGACAAGTGATACAAAATCACCAATGATGCTGAGCAGCAGTAGAGCTGAACAGACCACTTGGCTGAAACCTTATTTATAAAAAATAAAGGTTCCTACAGGGGCTGAAAAGAAAAGGTCAATAACATAAACCGAACCTCCTAACTTTTATTATTACCATATAGTTTGAAAAACGGATAATAAATCGTTTTGGGTTAACTCATTTCCGTTACTTTTTGTTGGCGTATTTTTTTTTCTTCAGATTTTTATGCGATTCGTTTACTCGCGGGTCACTCAATTTTTGTCGTTCAGCTCTACTGCTGCTATAAATTAAACAGCCATTATAGATATTATCAATAATGAGTATTGGAGAACCACACTCAGCTAAATTAGCTCGAGAGCGACTAGAGGCAATTACAAAATATCTACCCGTTCGTGATTCTGTTAAGCAACAACTACAATCGCGTCAGGAGTCTCAGGTGGAATTTACAGAAGGTACATAAAAATTATTTAAACCGATTGTCGAGCCAACGAAGAAAATTGTTACAGCAACCAAAGCAACACAACGAACTCTTGCAACATTGCCTGCTGATATTGCTGGTCGTATTCAAGCTGCTCAACCAGCTGCTGCTTAGCCTGAAGGCGCTGAAGCACCAGTCCCTAAACAAAAAATGTTAGATAAATTTAATGAAAATGCTACTAATTTACTTATTGATATTAAAAACGTACAACAAGTAGCTGATTTTGCTTTGGATAGTTTTAGTCGAAGAAGTAAATTAATGAAACCTGAATACGCTAAAAATATTAAAACCAATAAACAATGGCAAGATGCATTATATCGCACAATTATGGATGTTGAAAGAATTAAAACTGATGATCCATTATATCAGGATTATATTAATGAAATCGATGATTTAAAACAATTAAGAAAACAGGAAGCCAACAAAAGTAAAAAGCAACAATCTCCAGAACCATTTGAGCAATTAATTCATGATCAAACCAGAATCATTGAAAATACCATCGAAACGAAGTAAAAAATAATTACTACGAACACCACCACAATTTGAATTATCACCAATATCATCACCATATCTCAAATTTCCATCACCAGGGCGACCAATACCACGACAGCAACCATTGCTACAACAACAAGAGAGACAACGACAACGAGAACAACTAAAACAAGAACGACAAGAAACAATAAAACGATTACTAGAACTACAACAAAAAGAAGATTTTGCAATATTACCACAATCACCACAGATTAAATTACCACGATCACAGCAACTACAACTAGCCCAAACAACAGGTAAGGAAGAAGACGACGTATTTCAAGACGACCCTGGCGCAACTGGAAGTGGTCTAGGAAGTGGTTTTATTACCTGTCCCAATAACGTTCTCGCTGATGTCGATCGACTAGAAAATCTCATTGGAGGAAAACGAGCTGGTGATAATTCCCCAGAAATCATTAATGAAGTAGCTGATATTTGCAAACGATTAGTTACAGGAGGTATCATGGATATTAATGTATATCGATCCCTCATTAATGAAATCGCCGATGATTATCATAGTGACTAAGTATGTAATTAGTGATAAAGTCACTTAATAATACAATGATCATACACAATACTCGTGGACCTACAACGGTCAGGGTAATAAACTCTCGATTACCAGTATACAAAACGACCTACGGAGATGGATTAGGTGATGCTGTTCAGGGTCTGTTTAGAAGAATAGCCCCAAAAGCAATACCGATTGCAAAGCAGCTAGGAATGAAAGCTATTGATGTTGTTCGTGAAAAAGGTATAAGCGCTGTTGGTAATATTGCTAGCAAAGCATTCTCAGCAATTAAAGATAGACTAGCACGATTAATACGCAGACCACAAGCGGCCCGACCTCAACCTGTGAAATTGGCTAGCACTGAAGTGATGCCAGCAAATGTCAGTAAAATAATAAATCAAGCTACTAATCAAAAACTAGCGGAGTTAGCTGATATCCCGATGTCGGAAAGGGAAAAAAATATAACCGCTAGTCTGATAGCAGGAAGTGGTCTTCGAGTTAGACGAAGACGATAATAATAAAGATGTTTAAGCGCATATCTGACCCCGCGTTTCACATGGACGCACCAGTTCTCAAAGATGAGTCTGTGCGCGATTATCAGCATTATTCTTACGACGCACGAATTCCAGAGCAGTGTGGACGAATTGAACTACAGGTTCAGGATACAAGTAGATATTTCTTACGCGCTGAAGCATTTATTGAAGTCGAAGGTGAAATTTTAAATAACGTTGCTCCTGCAGCACCAGCACCATATGCCGCTGATGTTAGTGTTGGCTTTGTTAATAATGGTATTATGGCGTTATTTGATAGCGCTACGTACATGATTGACGGAAAAAAATATTGAATCAATTCAGAAAGAAGTCGACGTTGCTACGACAATACTAGGCCTTGCAAGATACAGCGACGATTACTCAAGATCAGCTGGTCCATCAATGATGTTTGCAAAGGATACAACTGATTCTCCAGAGTACAAACAATATGATATAAGACGACCAAGAAATTTTGCTAGAAACGCCGATGTGGATGTAGAAAATATGATCATTAATGTAGATACAGATTTCAACTTAGGATTTAGATCACGTCGAGCAATGTTGCGTGGTGGAAGAAGAGTATTTTCATGTGCAATTTCACTGTCACATATCTTTGGATTCTGTAGAAATGTTAGAAAAGTTATTTTCGGAACCAAACACACAGTTGTACTAGTACGAAAAGGCACAGGCGATGATGCAATCTGGCGACTCCCCGATATTGATCCTGGTATAGTAGTACTAACAAAACTTTCCCTGTGGATGCCAGTGATGACTCCGTCAATATCTGAAGAAGACCGGTTGTTATCTTTTATGAGTCAAGGCGGTAAATCAACGTGGTCATGGTTGACTATGACCACAGATGTTATCCAGAGTAATATTAATGGTTTATTTACGTGGCAAATAGCTTCTCAGCAGGGTGTTTCTGCATCAAGACATATATTTATTGCGTTTCAAAATACTGCACGAATAAACGAACAAAATCTTAGTATTATGATATTTGACAATCTTGGTGTTTCTGAGGTTTCATTAAGAATAAATGGACACCAAGAACCATCCGAGGATATTTTGTTAAATTTCGATCAAAATCATGTAACACGTGCATATCATCGATTAATGACATTCATGGGACGTGATCAAAATGTTGATACTGGTTTACAAATATCGCAGCTAGATTTTACATCGCTGTATCCGCTTTATTACTTTTCTCTAGAACATTTAGATTTAACCAGACAATCTGTTGTAGATATTCATTTTCGAGCTCGTGTTAATAGAGATGTTGTAAATATCCCTAATTACAGAGCAATAGCCGTTATACTCAATGATAAATCAATGTTACTCGAAGGTGTTGGTTGACGAATGAGAGTTATTGATGCTCCAGTAGAAAATATGTAAATAAACATGTAATTAGATCGTTCATAATAATTATAATGTCATATCATCACGTTAGTGTGAGTCTGACTCCTGGTCAGATTAAAAAGCTGCAATCAGCATCAAAAAATAACTATGGAATAAAAATATCGCTAAAGCGAGAAGAGATGACCGGTGCAAATAAACTATCGTTGACCGAGCGTCAGTTCAAAAACTTCAATGATGCTAAAAAAAAAATCAAATAAAGGCGTCAAACTTAATCTTTCTGCGGGCGCCATCAAAGATGTTGCTAAATCGGGTGGTATATTTCCACTTCTCGCAGCTATACCAACTTTAATAGCAGCTGCAGCCCCAGCTGTTGCAAAAGCAGCTGCATTAGGTGCTGTTGGAACAGCTGCTGGAATGGCGTTAAAGAAGGCAACCGGACAAGGAATCAAAACAAGAGGAAAGGGTCTAAGATTACCAGGGACCCCACATTCATGGTACGGAAAAGGCCTAAGATTACCAGGGACCCAGTATTCATACGGAAAGGGTCTACGACTTCCCGGGACAGTTTACTAATATCACCCATGTCCAATCTTGATTTACTTAATGCTGCTAAGCAATTAAAAACAAAAAATTTCAGAGGTGTTTTTATGTGTGATCAACTACGTACCGTTGCAATGCAACATGAAACTGGTATCATTAATCTCGATAAAAACTCTGGCCCAGGCACGCACTGGGTAGGATATGCAATTGATCCACATGGAATTATTTATTTCGATTCGTATGGATTAGCACCACCCAAAGAATTTTTAAAGTACGTTACCGGTGATATTTCAATCTGGTATTCAACGCTACCAACACAAAAAATAACTGATCCTCCAATATGCGGTCGTGAAACCCTCGCTGTGCTTGATGCTGTATCAAAATCAACAGCACCGCCTCATAAAGTCGTACACGCGTTCACTACACTACGTCATAACACTTAAACTGATATCAGTAAATATAATGGTAGATATTTATGGAAGATCTACTCGCAAAGATAAGGAGAAGGTCGATTTATCTAAATACGCAACCCTTGATCAGCTGAGTAATGAAATCGATGATTTATTAAATATCACAAGTGTGGATCAAAATGAAGTCGTCATTTTTCAGGACAAACAAGGACGATTAAAAACGAGTAACATACAACTACTAGATGTACTTGTACGAATTCCCAACGCGGTTGTTAATAATATCGTTACTTTCACTGATCAAGGTAAAATACAGGATTCCG
>JAECUM010022535.1:0-26361 GCA_016617855.1 Megalonaias nervosa | reverse complement strand
CATCCATTCTCAGGGGTGATGGATGAAAGCCCCCCTTGCTACCTCCTGCAAGTAGATGAATTCAGATTTCTCCTGGACTGTGGTTGGGATGAGGACTTCAGCCCTGCACTACTGAAAGAACTCAAAAAGTAATCATCAGTTTTTTAAAAAAGTGCCCTAAATTACATAAATCAGACTAAAATTGTTGGCAATTTATTGTTTAAAAAAATGTTGATTACAGCATCATTTTGCTAACTGTCAAAGAACTCACCAAATTGTAGATGTGTATCCTGGATGAAGTCCCATGGATTGAAGTTAAAAGGTGTGGATATTTATGATGGCTTTCCAGGAATTGCGCTGGGCTTCGCCGGTATAGCAAATTGCAAGTTTTTTTTTCCTTATTGGTGATAAAATATACCATCTGGCGATCTTTTTGGCAACAACATTTTTGGATGTTAAAATTTGTATATACAGTCTTGGGTTTGGAGTTGCGAAATTCAAAGGCACCATGACAGGAAAAGCCACAGACTTGGATATAAAATTGCACTGGAAGCTGTTGTTACATAAATCTTTTGTTCATATTGACAACCCATCCTAACACACATAATCCTTTTATGCTGATGTCTGGCCTTAGTTCTCTGTGCAGTAATATAACCCAAATAGTCATGTTACTTGACTAGCTACAATCGACCATATGTGAAGGCGGGAACTGAATGACTACAATGTACCTGATGATGGCAGTTTTGTTTCCTTTTTGTACAATGTACCAGAAAAAATTAGTTCTGCTGAAATTTCAAAGAAAACTGATTACCTTTGAAGCATTGATGGTTCTGTATATATACTAAGCAAGTGAAAAAATATTCTGTCTCCGTCAGTGTTTTACAATTATTTGATGTTACTGCAGCAATAACAAAGAGGCATTTGTTTGTCCTTCAAAGAGTGCCTTTAGTGGTGCCTTCAATAATACATGCACCTTCATCAAAGCAAGCCAAAGACCTTTAATCAAAGAAAGTCAGCAACAAACTTAAATAAAAGCATTGTTTCATTTTTCATAGTGATTGGAACATATTTATTGTGACATGAAAGTGTCCTGTTTGCAACAAAAAAATTCATGCTTACGATCATTACCAATGGCAATATTAAAGTTCCAATATTTTGAAACAATAGATATCTTGCCGTCGAGTTAAATGTAGGTGGAACATCTCACAAGAATGTGAAACTTTTTAATATGTTTACATGTTTTCATTTCCCTATGAATAGCCTCATCCCCTTGGTAGCATTGGCATCATGGTAGTTGTCTCTGGCTGACCAAAATTGAGGCCAAATTAAGTACGTGTACATATAGCCTGTAAACAACTATACAGCCATGTGCTACTAGGATAGTAAATGTCAGAGTGAATTGTTTTGGGAAATGTGTTTGTTGACAATGGGATATAGATCAAACGAGGACTGCCGTTTTTTATATATATGTTTTAATTGTGTTTTCTAACAGGATTTGACTCATACATGAATTTTCTAACATATGATTGAAAACTCGAATTCATGGATTTTTCATATGCATGTATATTATTTAACACATTGTGGAGTGTACTACACAAATGTAAGTTGTCAATATACAAGTGTATTTCAGACTAGTTCTCTTCATTTAATCAAAATTTCTATTTTTTTTCTCTGCTGAAATCCTAGTCACTGATGACATGTCGTCTCTTAAAAATTTCACAGCCATTGGTTGTTTATAAATTTGTCTTCCATGGAAGTAAAGGCTTCATTTTAAGAAGAAACCTTAGGATTAATTGTAAAACCCTGGTGATCCTCTACATATTCCAGCTCATTCAGCTAACATTGTATTTGCTTTGGGTTCATTTTTGATAATGATGTCTTGTAACCCCATAATATAATATGTATGATATTGTAGTACCCTCCATCTGTCTGTCTAGCCGTGCATTATTGGATCTAAACCACAGGGTAGAATATCACAAAACTGTAGTTGTCTTGTCCTTATGGTAGCCATTGCTAGAGGGGTGTTTCCTTGGTTCCCATTCCAAAGAGGAAGTCCAAGGTTAAATGTGCATAAAGGTTTGTCACATGGTGATGGATTTTACATTATGACCCCAGAGTCATTGTTTGAAGATGGAATGATGGCAAGCCATTAAAAACCTGTTTTTATTGATTTTTTTTATGAGCCCATCATACAGCAGAGTGTATGTATGTTATGATGTTGTCTATCAGTCCATCTGTCTGTCCATCCATTTGTTACCAATCTTGTCTCTGCACATCAACTCAAGTCAGTCTTCTACAGTTACCAAACTTGTGGATGGCTGGCACTTAGGAAAAGGAAGAAGCTTATTGACTTGTGGGTCAGAAGTTCAAATGTCAAGGTCACTGAAAGTGAAAGAAGAAAAATGGTTTGTGCTCAATAATGTTAGTTTCTACATCAGGTACTTGGGCTAGATTTTGTTGATGGCTTGCACTTTGAATAAGGAAGAAGACTATTTGTGTTTGGATCAAAAAGCACATGTCAAGGTTACTGTGAATGAAAGAAAAAATGGTTTCAGCTCAAAAATGTTTTGCATTAATAGACCTTTGTGGTTAGCTTGCACTTTGAGTAATGATTTTGTGGCCAAGAATAAAGGTCAGGGATACTGTAGCTGATAGAAGTATTGTTTATGTACAATACCATTAATTCTACATCACAAACTGGGACCATACTTTGTGGAATTCTTGCATTTGGGGTAAGGAAGAAGGCTACTGTTTTTTGGGTTCAAATGGTCACAGGTCATGGTCACTGTGGCTTAAAGATGGAAAATGGTATTTGCATAAAAATTTCAGTTCTTAGCCATGTACTTTCACAAAACTTTACAGAGGACTAACATGTCAAATCAAACATTACCTGTTGATTTTGTGGTCAAAAGATTAAAAGTCAAAAGCACTGTGATTGATAGAAGAACAATGTTTTCTTTGTATAATAACCATGTACCATAATTAAAGTTTGTGGGGCTTGCACTGAAGGTATGAAAGAAGAGTATTGATTTTGTGGTCAAACGTTGAAAGAATGGCTAATTGAAAAATGAGTTTTGCAGAATAACTTTTGTTCTAGGTAAAGTTACATGCCCCAAATTTGGATGGCTTGCACTTGCGGCAATAAAGAACATACAGATTCTGGTGTCGAAAGGGCACAGGTGAAATAGGAAAACAATGGTTTTTGCACAGTAAGTTTGGTTTAGGACCATATACTTTGACTAAAATTCAAGGTCATTTAGACCCATTGGTCATTAATCTCAAGAGTCAGCTGTGCTGTGCTAATGCAGTCATAGAGGCCTGTTAAAGATGGAGTGGGGGAAATGTGCCTTTCATAGTAGTCTTATCATTATCTTTGCTCTCAGTGTTGAAGTGTGCACCTTGACTGATTTAATTTATAATTCTCTGGAAAGTTTAGAATACTCATGACTGCTCCGGTGGCCCAGTGGTAAGAGTGTCTGCCTTGGATGCGGGAAGTCATGGGTTTGAACCCCTGCTGAGTCATACCAGAGACTTATAAAAATGGTCCTAACAGCTGCCTCGCTAGGTCTATTAAACATGGAGCGGGGGAAATGTGCCTTTCATAGTAGTCATATCACTACTTTGCTTTCAGTAGTAATGTTGAAGTGTGCACCATGACTGATTTAATTTATAATTTTCTGGAAAGTCTAGAATACTCATGAGCACTCCAGGGCCCAGTGGTTAGAGTGTCTGCCTCTGATGCAGGAAGTCATGGGTTTGAACTCTGGCTGAGCCATACCTTCCCAAATATGGTCCTAACAGCTGCCTTGCTAGGCACTCAGCATTAAGAGGTTACTATTAGGACTGGTGGACCTGGTGTCAGGATATTGTGACTGAGTGGGATATGATGCTACATGTCTGCAGCATGATTCCCCAGTGCCAGACATCACTAGAAACTGCCACACTGCAGACATCGTAGTGATATGACTGAAATATTGTTAAAGCTATGTTGAAAATCTAAAAACACACACGCACACAGACACACACGCACAAATACTTGCATTGTTTAGAAATCAGGTGCATTAACCATCACTATACAAAGTAAGTGAAACTGTACTTGTTGGTTTGGAGACTTACACATGATACACATTGTAAAACTGAATTTGTGATGCAATACACATCTCGATTACCGAGACTGATGGAAATTTCACACGAAGAATATCTGTTTTTGGAAATTTCTATTTGTTACTTCTATTTTTCTGTATCTTTTATTTTTATAATTTGCTGTACATGTCATGATGCATGGTATTTGACACTTTGTATCAATACATCATCTTAGTTTTGATATAATGCTTAGCATTGATTAAAATATTACTGACTAAAGCCACTACATATGTCAAGGTAAAGAAACTGCACAATACTGATGTGCATTGATGAATCTTTACACCTGTAACCTTAACACCTGTATCATTATCATTTTTGTTTACTTATCCTCATGCTTTAGTGAAGGGACAGTATAACTGCACCTGTCTGTCCTTTAGTTTATTTGTAACTACATGTTCTTCAAAACCACTTGGTGGAAATTTACCGAACTTGGTACAAAGGTTGCCCATCTTGAGAGGGAGTATGATTTTTGGGCCTCCCCTCAGGGGTTATGGGAAGAGGTCAAATGTACAAAAATTGCAGTTACAGTGACTTTTCTTTAAACCAAACTTTGCATAGGCATTAATAAGAGGCAGATACATAACAGATTAGTGTTGTGACCCATAGATTTTGGTATGGAGTTGGGGGGGGGGGGCAAGAAGGCAGGGGTGGAGGGGAGCATACTATTAAAGCATGGGGATTTGCCATGGTGAACCCATTGACATGGCTCTAATTTTTCATTGCTCCAAGCTTTTTAATAAGTAACATTACAGATAAATTTTGATATAAAACGTTAAATAATTGATTATATCTTCTTCCCTCTGGTTTTCAGACAGGCACACACAATAGACACTGTGTTATTGAGCTACCCAGACAATGCTCACCTTGGAGCACTACCATACATGGTTGGGAAGTGTGGCTTGAACTGTCCAGTATATTCCACTATACCTGTATACAAGATGGGTCAGATGTTTATGTATGATCTCTATCAGGTAATATGCAGTTTATAGGTCATACAGTTAGGGTCAGCAAGTCTCATGCTTTGAAGCAAGGGGCTACTAAAATGCAGAGTTTGAGCTACTGTGTGTATTATTCAGGTATCGAAGGAACTACTACATGATGATCATTAATGTTTGACATTTATTAAAACATAACTGTAAAAAAGAGCATTAAGTTTAAGACTTTAATATTGAGTGCCTACTCTGTGCTACTTAGTTGAATTTTGGACTGTCAGAGTCTCTTCCTTGTAGCTTGCAGGGCTACCATATAATATTGTATCTGCCATACTGTATGCATGGAGGAGGCATATGGTATTGCCCATATCAGACCATCCTATCACATCCATCACAAATAATGCATTGAACTGAAAATTGGCTGGAGTCTTTGAATTAAGAACTAGATGTAGTTCAATTTTCACTGTTTTGCTGCAAATCTTAACAGAATTAAGCCCCTGTTTGACTGTGAACTTTGCCTTCATTTTTATTTGTGCTCAAGAACTTTTGAAGGGCTTTATGGATTGAAATGAAATTTAGTATGGGCTTCATGTAAAAGCAGATCTGTATCAGGTTTGATTTTCACTTTTTTCTGACAATATTGTATAGAGTTAGTGCCAAAAGAAAATTTTATTTAGACAAAGGCCCACAGCTGGTGACTTAAAAAAAATTCACAAGTCCTGACTGAAATTCCACAAGACCTCCAATTTCTATATGCCCAGAATTTCCCCTTTTTTGATATTATTTGTCACACAACAATGCAACTACTACAATTCAAATATAAATTCAGTAGGCGTTTTGGAGGTAACGCAAGTGTCATTAGTGTTCATCACCACATTCACTAGAGACCGGATGTTCCTGGTGTTCAAACTTCTCTGCTGGATTCTCAGAGCGAATCCTGGTCAGAACCAAGTTGACATATGTCAGTATGTTGTTTGCAGTATGTGCAAAGAATTAATTGCCTCTCCCCCATCTTATTATGTTGTTTACAGGTTTGCTTCACAAAGTAAGACTCCATCAACCAGTTCTGAAATCTCTTTTTGTTCGGCTTTGCTGGTATTCTTGATAGCTAATTGCTTCCTAAATTAGCTTCAAAAATGAATCACACTTGAACACTATTTTGACACTTGAAATGACCATGCTTTGCATTTTTATATATGCAGTAAAATCTGACTTCAAAGAAACATTGCTGCTGTTCACAAACTTGTCAAAAACCTATAAATCTATAATATATATGTCTTAAACATTTTCACAATGGGCTCACCCACTGCAGTCATTAAACAGATCTCACTAGCTATTGTCAGCCAGTTAAATAATATGTGAAATCGTGGTTTATACCTGACCTCTTTGCATTTTAATTACTGCTATTTAAACTCCCCAAAGGATAGTTTTACATCAGCTCCAATCATGACTGTATACTGTTTATATAACTACATGTAATGGGCATATACTAAAAGTGGTGTTTTTTTCTGTATTTGAAGATTACTGAAAATTTTTGTTTTCTTGAAACATGACTGTGTCAAGGGGTTTGGGAGTACAAAATCGTGTTTTTAGCATGATATGCCATGTTACAGTCAGATTGTGCCATGTTATGGCAGGTATGTCTATATCTTGAAAATACATTTCTGCATTTTATCAGCGTGATCAAAGTTTTCTGTAACAGATTTGATTTTTTGTTTTGACAAGCCAGATGGGTACCTCTTTTTAGAATACAGGTTGGGTCTGATCTGAAATTAGTGGGGCCCCAGGCAACAGGAAATCATGTTTTTTGAGCACTGAGAGTTAAGGCCCATTTGAACTCTAGGCATCAGTTTCAGCACAATAACTTTTGAAGACCGTCATAGCGCTTGAAGGCAGATTAGATGTGAAGCTTTATATTGAGAACACCTAGTTCAAGCAACTGTTTTAATTTTAATTTTAATGTTTTCTGGTAAAACATTAGGGTATTATAACCCCTGTTTGATTTGAAATTTTACCCTATAACTGCATCATATGGGGGTAGAGACGCCAATGTCATATGTACACATTTCTAGTTTTGAAAACCATTGGACCCATTTGCAGATTTCAACTGTTTGCAGAAAAACCTCAGAAGATTTTGAATCCAAATTGCAAACTAGAAGTTTCAAGTTCATTTCTGAATGATGTGGCAAAAATTTTAACTTTTCTGAGTTCTAATTTGACATAATAACTTTTTGATTTATTTTGAATTAAGTTTTTCTTGCAATGTTATGTCTTGAGTAGTTCTAAGAAGATGTATAAATATATGTAACTGGTAGCTGTGAATGGTAATTTACTCATGTAGCATAACTTTTATCATCCATATTTAAATTTCCCTGCAATCTGCCTAACAGTGCCCCAAATAAACAAAAACAGCGATCAATTGAATTAGTACATACAATTTAGTCAGTAAAAAGCTTGTTGCACAGAACCATCAAGAACAAATCCAATTAATTTATATTGAAGCCTTGATTATTAATGAGAAAAAAATCTCATTAGATACCATATAAATTTAGTCAAACTGCAAACAACAAAGATTCTGATTTGACATAGCATAATAAGCCCAAAAGTCAGGGTCTGTGTTGTTCTATTGATTGCTCCTAACAAACTGCAAGACCCAGATATGCTGGTGCATTATACGATGGCAGATCTGGATTTATGCAGTTTGCAGTTGGACTTAATCTTATAAGCAAGTATATATGGTACTTTGTTTTCTGTGCTTTGCTGAACATTAATAGAACAGGAAATAGAGAAGACTCATCTGTATTGGGTGGTTTGGGTCTCAGATTTTGTTTATTTGTCTGTATTGTTGTGCCAAAAAGTTGTGCTGTTTCTCAGGTGTTTTGTTAATTGTTTTTATTTGTCATTATCAAGGTCAAATAAAAAATGCATGGTTCTTGTCACATTGAAAATATAATAGGGTAGGTAGGTCGATCTGGATGGATTTAAATGAAACATAAACTTGAAAATACACATTATTCGCATCCAGTCTTTAACTTTGATCATAGTTACATCCCTTTGTTCATTTGTTTCTCCCAAAAGTTTTTCTTCTTTTTCCAAATTTGGTTATTTTTATTTCTAAAATTAATGTTGTATATGCAGGAAAATAGGGTTGGTGTGGTAACCAGAACCAGACATACTTTTATATTGGGCCTGAGCATAAGGAATTTTTAATCATTACAGGAAAGTAATCAGAATTACATTTTATTCCATAAGGCCACATTCATGTAGAATCTTCCTTCCTTTATTACTGTGTTTGTACCCAACTGCAGAGAGCGAACAAAATGAGCTGCTGGATATTATGTGATGCCAAATCCTGGTCTACACTGTGTTGGGGTCATGTTATTGTTGTTACATGCTAGCAAATTCTATCAAAATGAATTAACACTATGTTTACTTTACCTGAGAGTGATTAAATAGTTCACCACGAATGAGTAATCTACATTCCATTTTGTCAAGTCTGCCTTTGGCGGAAGATCAAGATGATGATCACTTTAGTAGCTGTATACTTTTCCATCAATCTGGCTACATGCTTGATTAGGCTGAATGTCTAAGTTTTGTTCAATTAAACATGGGGCCCCATGTGGCAGAGTGGTCAGGCACTTGCCTTTACAAATTACTGACATCTTACCTCTGTCCACATGGGTTCGAGTCTTGGCCCTGCCAATGTGGATATGTGATAAGCTTGCCAGTAGGTTTCTGTAGGGATCTTACCAGGTTCTTCCTCCATTAGAAATACTGGTTGCAGTGTATATACTATCATGTGCTCAATGTTTCTTTTCTTTCTTTTCTTTGATGTGTGCTTTTTAGAATGGGAGTATCTTGTTTTACCTGACTAAAACACTAGCTTGATATGTTTATGTATTTTGAGGTTTACAGCACAAGCATATCAAATATGTCACAGCAGCTCTGTTGTACAGTTATTAGTCCCACACACTGAGATGCAGGGGTCTCCATATGTCTGTCTCTTGGCCTTTCTGTCTGTCAATATGTTCGCACTTCTTTTAACCACTAAAGCTCTGCAGTCCATATGCACAATTGGATGCCATTTGGTAGGTGAATTGCATATTACACATAGACATGGGTTTTAAAGATTCCATCTTTTTTGGGTCCAGTATTTTATGGAGTTTTTAACTTTAAATCTTGATTGAACATATTCTGATGCAATCTGGTGTGTACATTGTCTCATAGGCCTAATTGTACCATTTGTTTGTATTGTCTTATGACTTCCAATTTTAAGAGTTATACCCACTGACAGTTAAATTCTCGTCTTCACAATGGCTGTTATTTGCAACCAGCATAGCTCAAGAATCATTCAGCATATTATGATGCTTTTGATGCAATCATTCTCTCAAAGGCTTGCATGTGCCATTTATGAGTTTAGTTTTGTGGACAGAGTTATGGGCCTTATCTGCAAATTATGTCTTTACATGGAACTTGGGATCTTGTTTGCTGTCAGCATAGCTGAAGGAACATTTGGCATATTCTGATGGAATTTAGTAAGATCATTGTCTCTTAGCTTGAGTTGTGCTAACTTAGAACACAACTGCAAATAGGTGCGAGTCAGATGTGCAGTGTGACCTAGTACATGTATTACGCTTTGTCATTGATCTTTTGAAGACTTGGACACTCCCTGTTGAGCATGTGACAGCTGCATCTGTTGACTAACATTAGCTAAAAGAATATGATATTTAAATAATCAAACCACTCACAATTGCCACTGTATGCTACATTAGCTTTTATGGTAATGACTAAGCAAAAATCCACATGGACAGTTAACAGCTCCCAGACAGTTTTGACTCTGGATTAACGGTGTCACATTTAACAATACCTAATACTGTAATGCTGTAAACTCAGATAAAAATATACATCTGACAGCAGTGGGTAAAAAATGTTGATTACCTCAATCTTGGGGGCAAAATGCAGTAATTTACTATGCTACTAGAAAAGTCAGATGTGCAACTTATTTTTAAAGCTGGTTGCCCAGGGACAGCTATGAATTTTCAAAATTGTAATACCTCTGGTAGTGATTGTGACTCTTTGTGATTCTCCTATCAATAATAGCATTGTTTACTTCTTTTTTATGTGTATGTATACTTTCCTATAATCATGAAACTTCTTTCCTGATTTATACTTCAGAAAAATTTAATTTAGTCCATCTGTCCATAATTTGGACATTTGTACATCTGGTAAAGTTTTTTATTGAGGTCAGTTTGGCATTTATATTCCATGCCACCATTTTTAGTTCAGATATTGTTGCATGTAATCTAATGATTTATGACTGATCTAAATATAATTTTGCTTATAAACCATTTTGTTGTTGTTAAAATACTGTCATTATTAAATTTTTTCCAGTCTCGTCACAATGCTGAGAATTTTGGCATGTTCACACTGGACGATGTGGATTCTGCATTTGATAAAATCATTCAGCTGAAATATTCCCAGACAGTCAGCTTGAAAGGTAGAGTATCAAAGAATTTAATGTATATATATAAAACCTTAAAAACCCTTCTACATTCTTTCAGTCAGTACATATATTTGAATCATTGTTAGATCTGTGATCAGTCCTCCTACAGGACATTCAATAAAATGTATGGATTTTGTTTTATCAATAATTAGACCCCACAGCAGTGTTCATATTATAATTTGTTTCATTTATTATAATTTCACTATCTTTCATCCTATATACATGAGGTTTTGCTGTAAACTTATAATAATAATAAGGATTTAATTTTACACATCTTAATTTTTATGGATTTCTAGTGAAAATGGATGAATTTATAAAATCTCATTAAAATTAAACACAAAATTGGAATTTTGGTGTAAAATCTTTGATTTGTGTTAAATGTTTTACTGTAATAAAAAACTGAATTAATGTCATGAGGAATTTTAATTGAAAGTGATAGTCAAAGCACATTAATTTCCCACAATACACCCAGTTTCCACAATATATTCTGTTCCCACAATACACCCAGTTTCCACAATATGTTCAGTTCCCATAATACACTCAGTTCCCATGATATGCTCAGTTCAGACTGTAAACAGGTAAAAAATGCACTGGAGTCGTTATCATTGCTTTCATTTGTAATGTTTCAGAATGAAAACCTTGTCTTAAGTCGACTGCTTCGATGGCCTAAGTGGTTAGAGCATCTGCTTTGGATGCAGAAGGCCACAGGTTTGAACCCTGGCCAAGTCATACCAAAGATTTTTAAAAAGGGTACTAGCAGCTGCCTCGCTAGGCGCTCAGTATTAAGAGGTTAGTCGGCCTGGTGTCAGAATATTGTCGAATATTGTTACTTCAGTGTACTGAGAATTGTTTTTTAAAGAAACTTTAACAAAATATATAACTTGTTATTAAAAGTTATGAATTTCATGATGTTGAATACAATTTATGAGCTCTAGCTGCCATTTTGGATGATAAAATAAGTGATTATCAAGTTGCATTTATCAGTTTTGATTGAGATTTTCTTCACATTCATCAGATATGTGCCAATTTCTAGGGAAAACAATGAGATCAACAAATGACACTGCATTATAAGGGAGTTTGCGAGTTATCTGGACATGAATTATAAAAGGATAGGTGTATATGGGAAAGTTGTTCTTATTATGACAGAGTTCTATGGTGGTGGCCTATCATCTTAAACCATGCCACCCAGTGATAGATCTGCTGGTTATGAGGTGAAATCTTAAACTGCCCTTCATCTGGCTAATCCCAGACCCAGAGGCATGGGCTTTGTGAATGTACTCTTGAGTCATTTGGGAGGTGTTTTAGGGCTACACCAACTTCACCCCCCCCCCGGTCTTGTTACCAAAAATAATTACAGAAGTGATGGGCCATAAATACAAAATGCATCTGATGCCCTTCTCAGGTAATACAAGCCCAGGTGAGTGATCTGCTTGATTTAGTGATAGATTTCAAGAAAAATTAATCCACAGTGCAGGTGTTTAACCCCTGCCTTGGATAGGCTGCTCTTTCAAGCCTGACAATTGTCAGGAGAGCCTTGTGTAGAAAGGAATTCAAACCTTAAATTATGGAGAGAATCTTGTGAGCTGAAAGGCCCTTCACTTTAAAAGCTTATGAAGAAAGTTGTGGGTCTTCAGGGGCTTACGCAGTGTTAACAGCATTGTTCATTTGAGTACATCAATCCTGCAACTAGCCAACTCTTTTCTCAATTTTTTTTTAGGAAAACAAGTTAGCCCCAATTAGAGTCAAAGGCCACCATGATTCTTTTCTTGTTATCTGTCATTTGTCATCAAAGGTTACATGATCCTCAGTTGTGGTGCCCTCATGTTAGGAGAGTGGTTAATCCCATGTATAGGGAATCCAGCCATTTTTCCCTCAAAGGGTGACTATGGTGGAGGTTGAATGTTCAAGCATTTCTTTCTCCTGATACCTATTCTCCTAATGTTAATCTGATCGGGGAATGTATTTGACAAAGAAACTGAACTTTTTAATTAATTGTTTTTCTCTGGAAATGCCAATCACAATATTATTATGCCGTATTACACCTCTCTACAGATGTGATAATCCTTATTGATGTATCACTTAACACAAACAGGTAAACATATATTTGCTGGGTAGCCCTATATCTATATGGTATATAGACAGAAATGTTTTTGTTTTTCTTGGATTGCTGGATTTGAGACATTGCTGATTTATTTTCTTATGTTACTGTGATAAAGTAAGCATTTTTGAGGAACATAATTTACTAAACAAATTTCTTGATGTTAATAGATTACTCTGACTATAGTAAAGGTTCAGTTTGTTTATTCTTATGTCCTGCCATGAAAATGGAAAGGTTATTATTGTTACATATGAAATATTCTTCTCTTTATTCATCCGTCTATCATGTGTACTTGTTTATGCTAACAGGAATGTTGTCTGACAAGGGAAGTAATGTCTGTTTTCAGCAGTCCCAGTCACTGCTGATTTTACTTGTATTTTAGCCAAGAAAAATGGGCATTTCAAAATGATGTTTTAGGTCCATGTGTATTGCACCAGAATGAACATGCACATTTAATTTGCTCTAATCAGAGAGATGATAATCTGCTAATTATACTTAATTAGAATGTCATTTGTTGACAGATGTGGTACCTAGGGTAAGATGAGCATGACTTGACCCCAGGCAGTAATAAAAAAATGCTGATTTCAGAAAAAGCAAGCAAGAATAAAATGGTGTTTGCATCAGTTTGATGCAGCAAATTTTTTAAAGAGGGTAAGCTGACCAAAATAGAGCCATCTTTTTGACATCACATCTTAGCTAAGTTTTGTGTTTAGGTCATTTTCAGATGCACTGTTGACTGCAGGGTCCTACAACTTCGTGTTGATACCTTTATTGAGTGTAACACTCTTCCATTAAAAGTAGGTCAGTGTGACATATTTTATACTTCAACATCATATGGGGATGTGACTTGGTAGGTACAACATTCTCATTTGAAAACTTGATCATTGCAACCTATATTTTGTTTTTGTCCACTTTGGTCAAGTTTTTCATTAAAGTCAGTTGTACAGCAAAAACTGGAAGTGGGGGAAGGCAGCAGGAAATTTATGTTATTTGAACAGATTTCCAGTTCTGTTATCTATCTTCAGGGAAAGGCCATGGTTTGCAGATCACTCCATTACCTGCAGGTCACATGTTAGGTGGCACCATATGGAAGATTGTCAAGGATGGCGAGGAAGAGATTGTATATGCCATTGACTACAATCACAAGAAGGAAAGGTATTCTGTTTAACTCTTTGTGATTTAAAGAACCATGTGTCATAAGTTTTCTTTTAAGATTACAGGCATCAAAGTATTTTTTTGTAAGATAGCATTTTGGTAGCAAAACATCAGGTTGTATTTTGACCAGAATTATAATGGCTGTTATTTCACTGTTGTCTTTTTTGTTATTTATGTCATGAGCAAGGATTATGTGAACTGGCAGATCAGGGTCGATTTGATTTGTTATGTTGATTGCTTCTAACAAGCTGTGATGGAAGATCTGAATCTATGCACATTGTAGTTGGACCCATGTTATAAATGAGTATGTATGGTAATTCTGTTTAAATGTCCTCCATGGTACAGATTGTACTAATGTGTCTTGTTCATTATAATTTTTCTAGGCATTTGAATGGCTGTGTTCTGGAATCCTTCACACGCCCGCATCTGATGATCACTGATGCTTTTAATGCAACTTACATTCAGTCAAGGCGCCGAGTTAGAGATGAACAGCTTATGAGTAAGGAAAATTTGTTTAAAGATTGAGTTTAATTTCTATTTTAACTTACCGTTTTAAAATTGTGCCTGAAGAAATCTAGAATTTATAACTTACAGTATTGGGTCATAAGTGAGTAGACCGTATGTATGTTATTTTGGTTTTACATTGTGTCATTCAATGGTTGTTGTAATATTTGTCCACAAAGACACCCAGTAGGACTGAAATTTACAAGGTTGTTAGTTGATGATAACTGATATACAATAATGACATACTAGTGTCTCTGACTTCAATGTTTAAACTGCAAGCATCCAGTGTAGTACCATGGCATAACACAGCAAAGAGCTGTCACATGAGCAGAAACAGACGATATTGCATTGATGACAATTTTACTTGCTTGAATGTATCAGAAGTAAGAGGCATATTCAGGTCAGTTATCCAGAAATTTTAGAAAATTTTGGTTAACTTGGTCCTAATGAAAATCTGATTTGAAGTGGGTGGCCAAATTTCAATGGTAAGATAACATACTTTGTCATCTGGTACACAAAAACCATAGACATACTTTAGCTAATCTAACTGGAATTTAATAATACAATACCAGTACCAGTTTCTCTGTCAAGAGGATATTAGTATGTTATAAATTTAGAAGAGACTCAGTTAAGTAGTTGACCACTTAAAACTATAGCTACTGCTCTGTTTCATGGTGACATGTGCGGTGAAATTGGACTGTTGAGTGAAATTGGTCAAGTATAATTTTCAGTGATGAGACAATGGTCATGTTAGACCAGAGATATTTTATGTGTGTGGCAAAAACCCAGTGAGGAACTGAAACAGGAATGCTTGGGGAATATACATTGTACCCCTCCCCCATATAAACATCTGTGCTGTTTTAGGTTGTTTAACATTTAATTGTGTCAGCATGTTGACACCTTTTTGAAGGTTTCATTAATTCAGAGAGGTGCTTAAATATATTAGATCAAAATTTATGGCCTGTTGCCAAAAACTTCCTGGATGAGGGGTGGGGTGGATTCTTCGAAAAGATAATTGTCATGTTCAGGTGTCAAGGAGGACAACTCAGTGGAAAGCCAATAACAATAGAAAGACTATTCCTTGCCCATCACAGTCACCAGACAAACATTATTGAAAATGTATGGAGAACAGTTAAAACAAAACCTACAAAAAGTCTGACCAAAATTAAAATTAAGGCAGTCGCATCAATGTGGTCAACAATATTTGGATCCGGCTGATATAACTATATGAATCTTTGCTTAAGCAGCTGCAGTCTGTCTGGTACAACTTTATCTACCTGCTTTGGTGTGACTCTGTCTTCTTGCTCACCAGCTATTGTTGATCATTCAGTGCTATCGATATTAAACTTCATTGATTAATAATTTTTAAAAAATTGTATTTAAATAATTTTAAAAGTGCATATCAAATTTTAGTGCATATAAACTTCATTTAAAAAAAATAAGCGTATTAGCTTATTCTGTACATTTTACATTGCATCATTTAAATAAAATAATATTTTTACAAATTAGATAATGTCAGATGATTAGTTTATGATTAAGTGGCTCATTGTTACATTCATTTTATTTGTTTAAGCCACAATTCTCCAGACCATGAGGAAAGATGGGAATGTTCTGATTAGTGTGGATACAGCAGGAAGAATGCTGGAATTGGCACAACTACTGGTAATTACTTTTGTTGCATGATTCTGTTTTTGCCTAATAGTTGATTTTTAAATGTTTAATTTTCTGTGTCATTATCTAGAAGTAACCTAATGTGCCAACTTCTGTCATAAAATTCACTTGCTCATGTAAGTATTATATTATGATGTTGTCCATTCATTTGTCTGTTACCAGTTGGGTTTCCACACAATAACTTCTCTACCATCTACAGTTACTAAACTTTATGGATGGCTTGCACATTTGGTATAAGGAAGAACCCTGTTGATCAAAAGTTAAGGTCACTGAGATTGAACAATAAGTAGGTGGGTTCAGCACAATAACATTAGTTCTATATGACATACCTTAACCAAACTTTGAGGATGAATTGTACATAGGGCAAGGAAGGAGGTTTTTGATTTTGAGTTCAAAAGCTCAAAGGACAAGGTCATTGAATGAAAGAAGAAAAACAGTTTCAGCACAGTAACATTAGTTCAACATCAAAATCTGGTCCAGTCTTTGTGGATGGGTTGCACTCAAGGTAAGGAAGAAACATATTGACTTTAGAATCACTCTTACTGAAATAAGAAAAGTGGTTTCAGCATTAAAATTACTCTTGACTACATGGAGAATTTTAAAACATGGAACAGATGCATAATGTGCCATTCAGGGTACTCTTGCACTAATTCTTAAATCAAAACATGTGACATTTTAGGTCATCTGCTTACAGATCTGTTTTATTTTTGTATTATGTATATGCATAATTACTAAGCTTTTTTGCTTCCGTGGCCTGAGTGGTTGGAGTGTCTGCCTCTTATGTTGGAGGTCATGGATTTGTACCTCAGCCAAGTTATACCCAATAGTTATAAAAATGGTACTAGCAGCTGTCTCGCTTGGCGCTCAGCATTAAGAGGTTAGTGTTTAGACTGGTCGGCCTGGTGTCAGGATAATGTGACTGGGCTGGTCATGATGCCACATATCTGCGGCATGATGTTCCAGTGCTAGACATAACTACAAACTGCCTCACTGCAGACATTGTAGTGATATGACTGGAAAATCGTTAAAGCTGTGTTAAAAATCCAAATCACACTCACTTTAAGCTTTTGTAGATAAGGACATACAAGTTTTAATTATGATTGATTATGCTGATAAATTTTTGTTTTTGTATTTTATTTTTCCAAATTTGTTGACTCCTTTTGAGCATGGCATGCAATACTGAAAAAGGTCATTAGAAATTCAAGAGGTGTACTACACATATTTATATTTGACAGTGTCCAAAATCAGTTCAAGGGGAGTAATCATTAAGATCAATTTGGTATTTTGATAACAGGATAGTGGAGGTTGTCTCCCTTAGAAATGCTTTCTTTCAGTCAATTAATTACCACGTTTACTTTTGGATGATTAACACATTAACCCCTGGAGGTTTTTGTCGTTTTTGCCTGAAATGCGAGTAGGAAACACATTTTGGGGGCTATTTCTGAATATATCCTAATACATCGACCTCCAAGAGATTTTCGGTTAACCTAATGCCTAGTTGTGTTAGAAACATCGTTTTTCATTGGCTATTTCGCCCACATATGAGCAGAAGGGTAAAGGTTGGAGTCCTTTGTTTTTTTTTGTTTTTTTGTTTTCTTTTTTGCTTAACAGACCCATCATTTTCATATCGAGACCACTCTTTATTCCAAATGCCCATCTGATCCTACTTTTTGCAAAGGTTCGCCTGTCTGTGTGCATTTCAGACCGGTCTGTCCTAGGTCTGAGGCCAGAAAAGTCTAAAATCCAGTCACAAAATCGGATTCCAACCTCAGGGGAATTTTGGGTGGAAAAAACTCTGGTCCCAAAAATTACATTTTTCCCTCTGTATTTTGTAGTGCAACTAGAACATCCAGCTTATTTGGTATCATTGTAAAGCTACATCTGTCTACCTTTCTATAATACCACCCACTTTAGTGTATCTTACATGACCTTGACGCTACAGAGCTCGGAAGTAGGCTGCTACCTCCTGCTGCATAAATGCTGCGCCAGGGGTTAATGTGTTGACAAGGATTTTGGAGATTTTTAACAAATTGTCAAGAAATGGCTAAATTTGTAATTTATGTACAATGTCGATGCACAAGTGATTACATACGCAAGGAATATTCAGAATTGGTGACACCATCAAAATGCACCCATTAACACATTAACCCCTGGAGGTTTTTGTCGTTTTCGCCTGAAATGCGAGTAGGAAACACATTTTGGGGGCTATTTCTGAATATATTCTAATACATCGATCTCCAAGAGATTTTCAGTTAACCTAATGCCTAGTTGTGTTAGAAACATCGTTTTTCATTGGCTATTTCGCCCACGCATGAGCAGAAGGGTAAAAGTTGGAGTTCTTACTTTTTTCATTTTTTTTGCTTAACAGACCCATCATTTTCATATCGAGACCACTCTTTATTCCAAATGCCCATCTGATCCTACTTTTTGCAAAGGTTCGCCTGTCTGTGTGCATTTCAGACTGGTCTGTCTTAGATCTGAAGCCAAAACGTCTCAAATCCGAACACAAAATCGGATTCCGACCTCATTCGAATTTTGGGTGGAAAAAATTTTGGTCCCAAAAATTACGTTTTTCCCTCTGTATTTTGTAGTGCAACTAGAACATCCAGCTTATTTGGTATCATTGTAAAGCTACATCTGTCTACCTTTCTATAATACCACCCACTTTAGTGTATCATACATGACCTTGACGCTACAGAGCTCGGAAGTAGGCTGCTACCTCCTGCCGTGTAAATGCGGCACCAGGGGTTAATGTGTTAATAATATTGAAAACATGCTTTTACTATGTTAGTTGATTTTTTAAAAATTTTAATTGATTTAAATCTTAAATTATGTTATACATTATTGATTATTAATAACTTTAATTCTCTTGATAGGTGAAAGTGATTAGATTCAAGCCATTGTTATGACAACTGTTAACTCTTCAGATGAGAGAGAGAGAGAGAGAGAGATCATTTGATGCAAAAACTTATTTGTACAGTTTGATGATGATTTCATTTTACTAAGTGCTGTTTATTTATATCTGATGCCTACTTGAGTTAAAATATATATTGTTATTAATGTTTTGTCAATGTATCTTGTTCTTCTCAATTTTATGAGACCAAAAAATTGCATGGAAATGTGTCAATACTATACTATTATTATCAGTATTAAACCAGCCAACTTGAAAATTTTGTTTTCCTATTTGACTTCATATGATGTCTAGTTAGGCCAAAATGAAGATGGTTCTATTCGGACATCCAGTATGGCCCCCAAAGTGGCCATCTTGATATTCTTGTTATCACTGTTGTTCCTGAAAGGATGGTCGGATCAGAATGGGGTTTTCACTGAAAGACTTACAATGTCCAGTTGGAAATAAAAGAAGATGGTACTGATCTGACATCCAATATGGCTATCATTGTGGCTGTATTAAAATCTTATTCTAGAAAGTCCTGAACAGAAAGGTAGATCAGCATCAAGTTTTCACCAAAGACTTAATTATGATGTCAAGTTGGTTCTATAATGATGCAGCCCAGACATCTGTTATGGCCACCACAGTAGCAGTCTTAAAAATCTTGTTATTTCTGTTCTGCATGAATGGACAGTCTTATGAAAAAGGTGTTTTCATTAAAAAGTTTATTATCATGTTATATTGGTCCCAAATGAAATTGATGTTGATCTGATGGCTTATATTGCCAGCAGAGCAGCTATCTTGAAAATATCATTGCAACTCCTTCTGAATTGAAAGTCATATCAGCTTGGAATTTTCACAAGAAGACTTAAGGTCTTTAATTTTTCTTGAATAAAAATTGTGCCAATCTGCTAACCAATATGGCCACCACAGTGGCCATCTCAAAATTCTTGTTGCTTTTTCTCCTAGATGAAAGTCATATCAACATTGTTTGGTTGGTGCTAAATAAAAATTGAATTTCAGTGTTAACTGAGAACAGTTTTTTTTTCTTCATGTTTTTGAAAAACTACATTTTCTGGGTATTTTATTTGTAATGAATTTATTTAGTTGTTGAATATTTAAGAATAACAATTATACCAGGGTCCCTGCTTGGGAGCAATTCAGGTACAATAATTACCATTGATTCTGTCATTATGCAAACACATGCCCAAAAAGTAAAGTTCATTTTTACCTTGTTTTGATTTCATTCTATTACTCCCACTCTATTTTACTTCAATACCAATTAATAATCAAAGTTAAATATCGACTTTTGTGTCACTTTTGCTTCAAGGAGGAAGGTTGAAAGTTAGCAATAGATATTTGATGCTCTGAATGCAACTTTAGTGCTGATTTAATAATCATAAATGGCAGAAATGAAATTGTTATCTATGAGCTTTTGTACTCCAGTTTCAGAAGTATATTATGACTTAGTTGATGTAGCCAAGTCCATTACTAACTATATTAATGGATTTTTAAAATAAATATTTCATCCTATGAACATATGAAAATGTTATTTGTATGGTAACAAGTATGGACTTTTGACTGTAACTAGTTTGTACACCATGGTAACTGTACTGAAGCAGAGTAAGAAAGTTGTTAATGTTTTGGTTAATTGTTAAACATGAATAATACAAACCAGAAATTTACAATGACTGTTTTAAGCATTATGGATTTGGAACTTTCTATAGTAACTTTTCCTATTTTCTCCAGTGTCTCCCTGTTCTGGCTGGCGAGAGGTGTGATATTTTAATATCAGTAATACATGCCTTTTGCTGTTGCATAGTGTTTTTTTTTTTCTGCATGGAAAATAACCCGACCATATGATGAGAATTCATTGTCCCACAGGGTGAAGCAGAAGATTCTCAAACTCTGTGTTGCCTTCTGGTCCACGCCACTGATATCTTACCCATATGAAGTCATTCATTCTTTTTTTGGTTGTGGACATTAATGGCTTCTTATTTTACATCACAGAAGAATAGCCTTCATTTTGTTTGTTAAAACAGAGATTTTACTTGTTTTGTATGTACAATTTTGCAGTGTGGAATTGCCATTTATTATGAAATTTTTCTGTTTAAATTAATTGTTTTGTTGCAATTTGTTTTCTTTTGTTTGTTTTGGTACATGTTGTGTACTACCTTGCATTTTAATATCTGACCCCACAGGGTGTTAGCATATATATAGCAAGGGTAGGTATTTAGTTAAAATGTTCTTATCGTTGGCTTATTTGGTCTTCAAATTAATTTTTTATTCATTTAATTGTTCATTACAATTAAGAAATGATCACAACTCACATTCAATTTTTGTGAATTGTGCTATATTTGTAACTCAGAAAATGAGGTCGCATACAAAGTTTTCCTTTATTTTATGGTGTGTTTGATTGTTGAACACTGTTTCATCCTCAGAATTAGTAATGAATAGTTTTCCTTGATATTATCCTTTTGTTTAGCAATAGTACCAATTTTACTAATTTAGTCAATCAAGTCTGTTTGACTTCATTATCTTGTAATTTTCAGTACTCAGCTTAGCATTGCTTACCTTTCTGTATTCAGACATTATTGATAGTTTTAATTCCTTGAGACAACACCTAGGAAAGGTGAGTTCTTATTGTTATCATATTTATTGTAGACTTATCCACAGAAATAAATTTTATTGTACACATTCTTGCATAGCAGTGTTTGAATAAATATTTTCTTCAGTATTCTTTTACAGCAGTGTCAAAGAATGGTGTGGGTAGATGTGGTCATAGAAAATCCTTCTTGGACCCCCCCCCCATTTGCTTATATTGTACAGGCTTCAAGGGAACAGATAGTTGTCCTTTTTAAAGCCTAAGGTTGGATGAAGTCAGAACATAGACCTACTTATAAAGGAAAGAAGTTCCTTACTCATTTTCCTTAGAATCTTTAGAATGTTTTCTTTCTCTAAGTTTCTTGGATGGAGAGGATTACTCATTGGAAACTCTTAGAGTTAGTTACCTCACCCTCACAAAGGAGGTTATAAATGGGCAGAGAGTGAATCAGCCCCCACCCCCAGTGATGGATGAGCAGCATCCTCTACTTACAACTGATCTTTGTTGGCTGAAAGTGAGTCACATCCTCATGGGGAGAATCAGCACCCTTTCAGTCCCCAGGACCATTATCGGCAACAGAATCAATTTGCCCGATAAGGGGAGAACTTAGATCAAAGTGCATCAGATCTGGGAAAGGTCATCCTTCAGATCTGAGTTGCTTAACTGGACACCATTTACCATGCACTGGGCACCATTCTATGAATACCAGTCACCAGACTTTGGAGCCCCTTTGATAATAGGATAGTGATTGGGTTAAGATCCTTTTTCTCCAGACTGCCATAGCATCTCACAGAAGATTGGCAATCAGTTTACAGGCACCAGATTAAGGCTGGGGATCAGATTGGCTTCCTCTCCCTTTCTGTGCTCTAAATCCCTACTGGATGTGGGGCCTTTCACCGCAGGAAACAAATTGCTCCTTTACCTACTTGCAGCCATGAACTTCAGGATCTTGACTACATGTTATAGTGGTTGAAACCATGGGCTGTGGACCTCAGTTTTCTCTTATGAAGTTGAGTCAATATCAGGGAGGAGATGAACCTTTGCCCCAGAGGGTTGAGAGTCCCTCTTACCCATCTACTGAGTCTGCTACTAAGGATAGTCCATTACCTCTGCATAAAGCTCAGATTCTTCTTTCCCTCAATTCTCCCTTGCAACAGAGGGGCTTTTGGTCATATAGTCTTGCCTCCCAGGAGATCCAGTAAGATAAAGATATCCCTACTGTCCTAGTTGATTCTCACAACATTGATACAAAACAGGCAGACATGGTACCTCCTCCCGTTTAGAATCCTTCCTCCTTTCACCTGTCAGTCAAGGTGGCAGAAGAGGAAAAGAGCTGGTCTTTTGACAAAACAGTAAATGAATTTTACCATCTTTTGTCTAGTGATCTTCAGGCTTTGGTGACTGTAAAATTCTTTACATTTTGGAGAAGCTTTGTGGGGGTAACTCTCAACCAGATTTCTTCTTGCTGTACATGCCAACCATTATGCTTCTGGCATAATCATTACACTTTTTTCCATAAATTATGCTTTATGCTTACTTGTATAAGGATTTTGCTTTTTTGGTACATTAAAAAAATAAATAAAACAGCAATAAAAAAGTAGTTTTTGTCATTTTTGTTATCATCTCTTTAATTCTACTCATATAAATTTGAGAATGTTCCTTAAAAGAAGACTGCTGCATAAGAATACTTTCCTTATTTGCTATTTATAGCAACTGTATATGACCCATTTCCAAGAAAGCAGGTCAGGTTTCATCAGATATTTTGATGAACTAGTTTGTTTGTGGACCAGTCTGTACTTTTAAAGAAAATGGTGTCAGATGTTAAGCAAAATGCTTTATGGTGTGAGTTTTGGATGTTATATGATAGAAGATGTTAGAGCAGATGGATCTTTTCAAACATGTCATATCAGATCAGGAAAAAGGACAAATCAACACCTTTACACACTTTAAAAGAAGAATATGAGAGTAATGTAATACAGCACTCTGAGCACATAATCATGCTCATTGCAGAATTCCAGTTCACGATCATTCAGCAAAAGTTACACATGTAGACTAGTTAAAGTGAGAGCAGACTATAAATAATTTTTCAGAATATTTTGTGTTTGTATTCTGGTTCGAATCCATATGGATTTTGCCCTTTGTGACAAGAATTTTGACTAGCAACAGGACCAGGTTAGTAGCAAAATAAAGATATCTTTTTCATACATGCTTTAATTCTGGCACACTTTGTTTGCAACTTATATAAGCAATAATTATGCTTATACTTTGGTAGGTGGGGGGAGCTGGAATATATGTGTTGTTTTCTCACTTGGTTATGACTAATGAGCTTTCCCAAATGTTTAGCAAGGTCAGGACTTTGCTAGACAATGTACGGGTGGTTTGTCTTCCATCCACATTGTGACCCTTTGTTACTGCATCTGGCTATAAGGATTATACTCCTACATTACCCACAAAGCCACCTACATAGGATGTGAAACTGACCAAAGTGGGTATTTCTATGGTGACCTGGGCAACCCCATTTCGCACCCCCCCCCCCTTGGCAGTCAGTCCCTAAAAGAGCATGCTGCAAAGGCCTAGGGAGGAAGATTGCGAGGCCTTCTTCTTTTTCCCAGTGGACTCACTCCATCCCTGCATAATATTCTTCGACAATTGGTTCCCAAAGGCACCAGACTAACCCTCTTTTCAGAGGCTAGATCTAGCATAATGGTTGATGGCTGGATCCTTTTTATCATAAAATGTTGTTACTGGCTTGGGTTTTGGGGTCTTCCTCCTCTAGTAAGGTCCTCCTTTTTCTTTGATCAGTTAAATATGGTGCATTTAAAGAGGTTGACTCCCTTTTTTTCAGAAGGGTGCAGTAAAGAGGGTGTTACATGACCAGTCTCCAGACTTCCTCTCTTGGATTTTCCTAGGTCCCAAGAAAGGGGAAAGTTTTGTCTAATTTTGAATTTTTCTTTCCTCAACAATTTCAGCTTTAGGAGGAACCATTCAAGATGGAGACTGGTCAGGAATGCCATAAGACCTGGCAGTTGGGTGGTCTCCATCAAACTGCATGATACATTCCTTCATATCCCTATCATTCCTCCATACAGGAAGTACTTTCAGTTTCAAGCCCTGTTGTTCAGCCTGGGATTTACCATGGTCATGGGAGTAGTTGCATCCCATTTATGGGTAGTAGGTTCTAATTCTCCAACATTTTGATGATTCATTGATTCACAATGGCCAGCTAGATTCCCTCGGAGAAGATCTGTCTCTCTGTTGGTCCATAGGGACCAGGCAGGGTCTTTTACCCAACCCTGAGAAATTGGACCTCACTTCATCTCATAATTTTGCCTATGTGGGGATGAATAACCTTATAAAGGATTAGTTTGTGTCCCTTGGGACAGAGTGGACTTGATCCTTTCCCTGTTGGAGATGGATCCTCTGAATGCTCCAATTTCTCTTGGTCAGGATTTCCATCATCAGCGGATTTGGTGGACAAATTGGGACTAGTTCTAGCCAGCATCCGCATGCATGCTCCCAAACTCCACTCCTATCTTTTTGCAGACACATCAGATTCAGGGTGGGGCACTGGAGGTTATTGGCTTTGTTTGTCAGTTATCTCCAGAGTCAGTCATGCACAACAAGTTCCTACATGGAGGAATGTTAAACAGTTGGTGGTTTTATAATGCACTGTTTACAGAACTCATTTTTTGTGCATGCAGGTTATTGTGTTGTTTATACTTTATTTACTTTTTTATTGCGAATTACTCAGTATGTTAATAGAATCTAAATATATTGCCAGGCAAAATGTAATGTTTGCAAGGCTTTTCTTCTGTTATAGGTATGCATACTTCAGATTCATTTCTGTGATGTTGTTTTTGAAGAAAACCTAGCAAGATTGAAGGTTGAAAACAAAGTTCTTGTTTAAGTCAGCATTGGGACACAAAGTTTGCTACCATGCTAAGTCTGTTGTGCTTTGTACACTATCACGACTCCATGGTCTTTGAATAAGTAATAAAAAAGAGTGAAAACCAACAAGTTTTGTAAAATTCATCATTTAATTTATCTCCTTTGAATACAAAGTAAAAATTTAACAGTAACTTACGGTATTGCAAATTAAATCCCAGATAATCCTAGAATTTCTAACACCAGTCCAAATGAATAAAGTCCTGAATAAACATTAGTGGTATCCCAAATAATTTTCATCACTGAAAGTGTTGATGTGCCTGTAGTGGCCTGTAGGAATGTATTAACATACCAATGACCTGAACTGTAATGATATGCCAAGTCTTTTGTTGAATCACAGTAATATAATCCGTGATTTCCTTGTTTGAATTCACAATAATTATGAGTTAATGTCTCTTTCCAAGAATATTATAGAGTACTTTGTATTTCCAGAGAAGAATAATTTGAATTAAATAAAATTTCATCCAATACAAAAACTGAATACAACAAATAATTGTGTCTCAAGTTCTTTTAGCATGAAGTAATAATTTCTAGATAAACAAGATTGTATAAAAAAAACTAAGAACAAAAGAAGAGCCAGGATGTAGGACAGAAATTCATTTTCAGAACAATACACACTATAATTAAACAAGACCTGTTACTAAAATTATACTAAAGAACATGGTAAACATAATGTCCTTGACTCAGACCAAGATAAATTTGTTTACTTCTATTGATAATGATCCTAATATTGAACCCACACTTACAGAGAAATTATTAGCTACATATTAGTTGTTTTCAGAATTTAAAAAATTAATGATTCTGGTCAGGTAGACATTGAACTTGATTTTGGACAAGGCGAGGTACAAAATGAAATTTGACATAACCCATAGCATATAATGAATAAGAAAACAACAACAGTGCAAATTAAATATGCATAACAGCACCTTCATTTAT
>JAECUM010022533.1:0-43284 GCA_016617855.1 Megalonaias nervosa | reverse complement strand
TTATTAACTTTGTCTACATTTGGAACAGATTCCTAACGAACAATTATCATACCGGGGTTGAAATCAAAATCTAAGAGGGGTTGAGGCATCGCAAAGTTTAGCTACAATCTGCTCAAAGGCTGCAATGCTTGAATACTGCCAGCATCAATAAAGACCCACCTATTTCTCTGATTGCTATCGACGAACGTCGTCAATACATCTTTTGGGAGTCAGATATATCCCTACGTACAATTTTTAATAGATCGATCCATGTCAAATCATTTTAATGGAGAACTGTAGGGTCCACAACTGAACTGAAGAGGTAAACTCTGTGTGCTCTTTGTTTTACTTGGCATATATTGACCTCCCGATTTCTTGAAATCAGAGCGATGAATTTTCTTTCAACCTCTCCTTCATTTGGAACAGATCCTTACCAAGAAACCATCTGAGAGGAGTTGAAATCAAAATCCTCCAAGTAGGGATTCATTTAATACAAAATGTTCATACAATTGATCAGTAATATGCGTGTTTTTTTTTGCCCGGTAGTCATAAGGTGCCATTATTTCGCTGAAACCTCTAGACGAAATTCGTTTGGACTTATTTCGTTGGTTGACAATATCTCTAGAGATAAAATATCAAAGAAGGATCCATGTCAAAACTCTTTAAAGAGAGGATATTATGGCCCATGTGCGTAATTAATATTGAATCCTCTTACGGCATGAGTTGTAAACCTCCCCCATTATTTAGCCTACAATTTCCCTAAACAGGCTCGATGAATTTTGTTTAAAACTTTAGCTTCTGTTGGAACAGATCCCTAAATAAGACGTGAAACGGGCTGAAATGAAAATTCTCCAAGTAGGGGTTCACGCACCGCAAATTTAGGCTGCAATCTGCTCAAAGACGGAAACGCTTGAATAATGCCGGCCATATTTATTACGAGATCCTCACTTTCTGATGCATTTCATTTTTAGGCGTTCTATATCAGTTGTTAAATAACCAAATCAGTAAATCTACACACTGGAACTTTTTTTTATGGTAAACGGCAATACTTCACACACACACACACGATATATATATATAAGCATATATATATATATATATATATATATATATATATATATATATATATATATATATATATATATAGTCTGTGGTGTGAAATATTATATACATCAATAATATTATATAACATACTGTTTTACGGTTTAAAATTTTTCAGTGAAGCATTTCCACATTCTAGTCTTAAGAGTTAGATTAACCTCTCCGCTACAGATACTTTCATGTCTGAGTAAGTGAAAAAGTATTAGATATTTTCTTTCTCTCGTAACTCCTTAGTATTGCGGTTGTAAAATTCCTTTTATTCATTCAAACTTATCTTTTTCTGGCTTTCCTTCAATAAATATTTCTTTCAAAGCATCGTGTATGTCACCTGCCTTGTTTAGTTTACACTTTTTCCAACCAAGCGTATTTTGAGAAGACATGTATCACTGTCAAAATGTATTTATTAATCAGTCTTCTAATTCAGAATATTTTATCCTCTTTGCCGTTATAATTTTGTCCTGTTTAATTTGTCTCTATAATTTATTGATATTTTTTAAAGTAATTGACTTCTAGGATTATATTATAGATAGCTTTTCCGTCATTTAATTCACAAATTGTTATAATTTTAAGATCAAATGTTTCAGTTTGTCTGATCAATTATTATATGGTTTTACAACCAGGAATCGCGCGAAATTTGTACAAATTCGCGCACCTACAGAGCAATAATATGCCAGTCCCGCTATGTACTCCGGGCAGTTTACAATTTGCATTTAACTGTTAACCCTTAAAGTGCTTTTAGCGATATAAGTCTCGCCGGCAGTAAAGGTCTCTTGTGCTTGTCGTTTTTCATGTAAACATCTGTTTGCTGGGTACTTCGGTTTGACATGAATAGTTGTAAATCTAAATTTGATTGATACTTTTGGCCTGGAAACAGCATTCTGTGGCATGTTTAATCTTGCTTTCATCGAGGAAGTTTTGCAATTGCATGTTCAAAATACGGGCTACCTAGAAAAACCCAAATGGCCTCCAAACATGGTTCATCTTCAGATGAAAATTTAGTCTGGCAAATACTGGCTGATGATAGCAATGTTGAAATAATTGTTAAAGTTAAAGTATATCAGATTATTGGAGCTGGGAAAGTGTTGCTGGAAATACCAGCGACTGATTTAAAAGTAATGAACATTTACCACAAACATCTTATCATAAACACATTTTAAAATTGCAATTTTTATTTAATAAACTGTGAATTCAGATCCACGTATAATAACACTTCAATTGATATGCACTATTGTTTTAAACAATAATATATAATTTCAACTTGTGTATAGCTGAAGAATGACACATTTCATGCAGAAAAATGTTAGGGAGTACTTGGTAAAAATGTACAGAAAGGTTTCAAAAGTACCGGAACACAAAAAGTCGATTTATTTCTTAAGGGCTATGCACATATGATTCATTGGGTGGGTGGGTGTGGTATAGCCAAATACAATGCATAGCACATATCAAGTGGAAACGTATAAATTAGTAACTACAAAAAAAATGCTTTGCGGAAGAGGTATTCATGAGAATTAAATTCGGCTATTTTATATCGCATTTTATGTGCAATTGATTATGACATTGAGATAAAATTGAACTTTAACATTGTTCTTATTGTAGTGCTATGCTTAATCTAATTTGCTTTAAATATCACTATTCTGCTCTTGGCAGTAAAAGTACACAAACATTCCACCCTGGATTAGAACTGGTATGCACCAACAGCTGGTTTGAGTTCTATGAGAAAAATACTTTCAAGGCAGTCTTGTCTCCTGTTAGCGGCTCTACTGATGTCTTGAAACTAATAGTATAGACCGCGTACTGGAGTTATTCCTAAATAACAAATAACAGTATAAGGTGGCAGTGGTAGAAGCACAGAGTTGAATATGGGATCATTTCAATTTACAAATCAGGACCAATTTTACTTTTCGAGATCTGAAACCTGGGAAAGGTAATTTCAGCCCTTTCAAGGATTTTATAAAGAGTCTGGGTTTGCTGAAAAAGAGGAAGAAATTCAAGTGAAAGCATTGATTTACTCCATAAGAAGTGAGGTTGATAAAATTTTGTCTTCCTTCAACCTAACAGAGGAAGAACAAACAGAGTGGAAGCCCGTGATCGATACATTCACGCGGTATTTGCTTCCAAAGAGATGTAATTTTTGAAAGGGCAAAATGTATTTAGAGAAAACAATAAAAGTGAACAACAGTGAGCAGTTGTGTTACAGTTCTTCATGTGTTAGTAGATAATTGTAATTTCGGGCAACTACATGACGAGATGTTGTATTACGAGATCAAAAACGGTCGGAAAAAATTGCAGTTAAATGCAAATCCAACTCTAGAGTCTGTCGTTAGTCAAGATTGACAAAATCGTAAGAAAGCAACAGTCATTTGTACGAGCAACTGAAAAACGAACGACTGCAAGTTGAGCTTAAAGTAACGGGTGCAGTAAAATCGTCTTCACCGAAATATGGGAAACAAAACAAAATTTCGAAATTTCAGTAGAATAATATAGGCAAGAAAATATGCTTAAGATGTGGAAATAAAGTTAATAATTCGTGGCACCAATGTCCAGCAAAAGAAGCAGAATGTCACAAGTGTAAGAAAGGAGAACACTGTACAAAAGGCTGCCTTTTAAAATCAGCAGTAGAATTGTGAATGAAACCAGCATTTCTAGGGACTATCCACACAAAGAAGAGTCAGCCACAGATACTGCGATTCAAATTTTATTCAAAACTGATAATAGAGATGACGTGACTTTCATTAATGAATTAGATTTACGGAAGATCGGAGACCAAAAATTATCCAAGTCTGATTAAAATCTGTACGGTCCTGGAAACCCTGAACTTAAAGTGGTGGGAAAATTTACATGTGAAATGGAATCGAACAATGCATTCAGTGTACAATACATATTTGTTGTATAGGGATTAAATCAGGCACTCTTGGGCAAGCAGACGATACAGGATCTCAACATTATTGAACAGGTAAATATATGCTCAGTAATTGCCTCAGATCGAAACTTGCAAAATGCTAGCTAAATTTGCGATAAATCTATAACATTGGATAAAGATTATCAAGAGAACTCCCCAAAATTGTTTAAAAGCCTATGGAAAACAAACTGGTTCTCTAAGATAAATCTAGACAAAAATGTGAAGCGTTATGCCTTATCTGCCCCAAGAAAGGTCCCTATAACTTTATTTAATAAAGTCAAATGAGATGGATAGAATGGAAAACAAAAAGGTGTTATTTCATAGGTAGATGAGCCGACCGAGTGGTGTGCGAGAATGGTTGTCGTACCAGAATCAAACGGTACAGTAAAAATTTGCGTGAATCTAACTAAACTGAATGAATCACTAAAAAGAGAGAATCACCAGCTACCATCTGTTGAAGAATCCCTTTGCAAAGCTAGCAATTGCAATATTTTTCATAAACTTCGATGCAAATTAAGGTTTTTGGCAGATAAACCTGTAAAAGGATTCACGCCGTATTACAACTTTCATTACTCCCTCCGGTACGTTTCATTTTAATGGCCTTCTATTCGGAATCGTTTCCGCGCCCGAATTGTTTCAGAATAGGATGTCGTAATCTCTTGAGTGGCATGTTTGAACTCTGTCACTTTGATAATATTCCTGTCTATGGGGACGCACAAAAACAATATGATGAAAGAATAGAAGGAGTTATGAAATCAATTCAACACGCTGAAAAGTGTGAATTCTCAGAATCATCTATTAGATTTCTTGGTCATGTTGTTGACAAAAATCCTGAAAAAAAAATCAAATTCATAACTGAAATGGAAACGTTGAAATGTGTAACAGATATATCACGATTCCTCGGTATGGCAAATCAATTAGACAAATTAAGTATAAATTCAGTGCAAAATTCAAAATCGTTGCGTGAGATTTGGAAAGCAAAACCTTGTGGACTGTTTGTTCAGATCAAAACAAGCTTTAACATATATCAGGTAGGAATAGATATCGTCAACAACTTTGGTACATTGTGATCCAAATAGAGAAATGGTTATATCTGCAGATGCATCTTCATTTGGACTAGGTGATATGCTAAGGCAGACACATGCTAAAGCTCTGAGACCGGTAGCGTTCTCATTGTTATGTGTGTAGAATCTGAGCCACGCTACGCTCAAATAGAAAAATGGGCTCTTGCAATAACGTGGGCATGTGTACTCTTCATCAGCAACTTAATTGGTCACAATTCAAACTTGAAACTGACCACAGACCATTAATTTTGTTTCAACTAATATAATGGATATAACAGTTGTTTGCTTGTTGACAAATCAAAGGAAGAATATTTTTTCGTGCTATTTGGGACCCATAATTTTGATTTCCAAAAAAAATCTAAATAAATGGACAACCCCTTATAAAGCTGTTAATCAAAACTAGGTCAGCATAAAATTTAAGACAGAAGGGTAGTCAATTAATTAAACCCAGGTTTAATGAAACAGTCAATGAACTAACTAAATCTGCCCCTTATGAAAATGGGATGAGTCTAAGGTTGTTTTTTTTTCTGGAAGTGGTCTGGTATTTGGTAGAGCTGAAGCAAATACAGAGTTACCCTGCCATAGCACGCTCCGTTAAAACACGAATTTACATGTATTTTTCTCATACACGAAAATTTTTTCTTCTTTCATAAAAGTACTGAAAATAATGTAAAAAGACGTGTAAAACTTTATAATTTTAGGGAAGTGATCACATATGAATTCTAATATAAGACGATCATGGCATGTCTCCTGAAATTTCACATACATGTATTTTTTCGCTCACGAAAAATATATTTTGTTTTCTTCTAAAAGTATAAAAAATAACGTGTACAAAGTTTATTCAGGGACTGTGCTTGGCTTCGCCAATGTTGCAACTTAGGATTTTTTCCCTTATTGGCACCAAAATATACCATCTGGTGATTTCTTGTTTGCGACATTGTTGTCTGTTTGAACTTGTATCTTGGGTTTGGAGTGGAGAAATACAGAGGCACCATGAAGGAAGCTGCATACTTGATATAAAATGCACTGGAATCTATCTATTGTTACATGAACAAATTCTTTGTTCATATTGATAAACCATCTTAATGCATCGTTATATTATAATCTGCTAATGCTGAAATCTGGTCTAAGTACTGTATGCTGTGATACACTCAAATATTTATGTTACCCGGACTAGCTACAATCAACCAACCATTGAGGGCAAGAAGAGTAACTGCTACAATCGACCAAAAGATGGCTAATTCCTTTTTTTTTTACTATGTATCCAGAAAAAATAGTTTTGCTGAAACTTCAAAGAAAACTGATTACTTTTGAAGCACTGATCATTTTGTATTTAACTAAGCAAATGAAAAAAAAAGAATCAGGCTCAATTAATGTCCTTCAATTATCTGATGTTGCCGCCACAAAAAGAAATGGGTATTTGTTTGGTTCTCCAAAGGTGTCCTTTAGCGTTGACTTCAATAGCACATGCACCCTTCATCAAAGAAAGCTGATACAATCTTCAATAAAAACAAAGAACCTTTCATCAAAGGAAGTCAGTACCAAACTTGAATAAAAACAATAGAATCTAATGGATTGTTGCATTTTCCAAAGTGACTGGAACACGTTTGTTTTTTTTTTGCAGGAAAATGTTTTATGCATATGGTCACTAACAATGGCAGCATAAACGAATATTAAATCTCCAATCTTTTGAAACGATAGATATCTGACCTTCAAGCCAACTGAAGATGGGGTATCTCGCAAAGATGTTTGTTACACGTTTTAATTAGTTCACATGTTTTCATTTCCCTATGAATAGTTTCATCCCCTCTACAGCCTCATCAAGATGATGGCTGTGTCCAGGTGACAGGCCAATTTAAGTACATGCACATGTAGCATGTAAACAACTACAGTCACGTGCTACTGGCGGCAAAATCGTAGTGAATTGTTTTGTGTCAGTCGGCTATAGATCAAACGTTGACTACCATTTTTTGTATATGTGTTGTGTTTTCCAACAGGTTGAGACTGATATATGAATTTTATAACATGTGACCTATATTCGAATTTATGGATTTTTCACATGCATGTACATTACTTAACGGATTATGGATTGTACTACACAAATATAAGTGTATTACAGACTAATTTGTCTTCATTTAATCAAAAGCATGTATTTTTGCACCTGCTTTATTGCGACTACCTACCACCAGCCACCGGGTCATATTTTAGGGACAAGCATAATTTTATTCAGCTAACTGACTTGGTTGGTTATAACATGGTTTGGTCTATAATACAGCCTGGTTTTATGGACCTCAACCACTGTCTTATAGCAGGGTCACACTGTAACAACATTCAAATCAATACTGTTTTGCACAGATTCAAAGAGAAAGTTTTGCATTTTGAAAAAGAGTGAAACAAGGTGAAATGTAAACTATACAATGCTGAATTACTTTGCAAGGCAACACCTTGAAATCTGCTAAATCACCTGAAATTCAAACTCCTTCTCATGCAATAATCATTCTGTAAAATACTCTTATTCAAATACACCTGAAAAGATGAAGTGTAATATAGCAAGTTCATAAAGAACATGGCTTTCGACCTGGGTCAGACCAGTGTCAACAAAGCTTTTAGGTGTCCAAATTTAATTCCAGTATTTTCTACACCATGATTACCATAAATAAAATCTAAAAGGTGTGATTTTGTAAACCAACTTACAAAACCGAAAACCAACTCTGAAACATCGTTATAATTGAGCATATAATCAGTAATTACTGCCGTTCTTTACCTGTAGTCTATTTTAACGACCGAAGAACACTATTTTGGGGTCATATTAACTTTTAAGATAAACAGGGAATGTAACACCTATATTTACTATTTATTTGATTATTACTCTGAAATCTCCCACCCCCATTACTAAAAAGCACTAAAATGTAAGTTAGATTTGAAATGACTGTGTTCTTTGAGTGTCATGCCCCACCCCCAGAAAAAAACAAAAACAAGAAAAAAAGTATCTTTATCATTCCCATTCAGGCTGTTTTGCTCAGGTTAGGTTATGATTCACATCACTATAATGGACACACCTTCCACATCAGGGCATCTACCAGTGCTGCTAAGGCTGGAATTCCAGACCATCTGATCCAACCTTGGGTCGATGGTCCTCTAATGTGTCTTGTAGATATATTCAGGTGCACCCCGATGCACCCCGATTGAATTAGCTTTGTGTAGAGACAGATGTCACAGTGTGTGCCTCACTTGTCGGTTCACACTTGTGTCAATCAATGCACTATAATGCTTCTTTACTTAGTGATACCATCATACAATTTTGGAACACTTTAGAGACGTTGTATAGCTGTACATGCCAGTCATTCATTTTCACATCCTTTGCTATATTGTCATTTCAGCTGTATCCTCTATTAGTGGGCATGTGAATTCTTAACTGGCTATTAAATACATATATCTAATATTGATACCTTTAGGCACATCAGGATTATCATGCAATTCGAAACTTAGTTCATGCGTTTTCCACATTATTGCATTCCCAATCATTATTTTCTTTATTCATCCTTACATTTCCTTAAATTGGGGGCCTTCGTTACAGTCGCACTGTTCCATGGCCACTGAGCTCCCTTCACTTCGTTTGGGCCATTGCCAGTTTCATGCATTCACAATTTTGCTTTTGACCCCCAATTTGTCTCAGTACTTAAATGTACTCAACTATTATGCCCATATACTTCATACCCACTTCCTACAGTGCATGTATGGAGTATCGGCTGATGTTTGTTATCATAGCAATCCTCAGGATCAGACTTATCAAGTTTCGGTTATCAGTGTCTCTATATACCTCGCATCAGCCTCTTGCGGCTCCACATACAAGTGTCAGACACTCTTCACAACCTACAAACTCCTCAAGTCTCTCTTCCTGAGGTATTCTTATAGAAACAATTCAGAGCTCGGCTGGTGCAGTGTGCTGTGACAGGATTTGCCCCCTTTCTGCCAAAGATTATTTATATTTACAATAAACTTTATATTGAACATATGTATTGTGTGTTATTTAAATAAAGGGAGTTAACTCTTCAGTTTTATATATATATATATATATATATATATATATATATATATATACACACACACACACACACACACACACACACACAATGAGTATGTTTTTTTATGATGACTCAGATGTACACTTATTATGAGGTTATTTTAGTCATATACAAATTTACCCTAATAATTTTTCCAGCACATACTAAGGGTATTACATCAAATAAGGCACACTGACTTGTCTGTTTTCTCTGTAAAAGATGAATATGCCAGCCAGGGCAAAGATGAAAACAAAATCAAGATTTTACAGAATTTTCTTTCCAAACTTATTTTAAGCAAAATACTGCTACTTTTAATTTTTTTAACGTATGATATTAAATTGTGGCAAAAATATGATTATAACACAATGAAATGAACAATGAAAGTAAATTGGAAGAGAACTGATGAACATTGCCGTATTAAATTTGCAATTATTCAGACTGGTTCTCTGTACTGATTACAAATTATTATGACATGAATTGGTAATGAACCAATAAAAATTTTCTAACACAACATGCTTGGAAAGAAGTCCTGATAAAACATTCTTAAAGTTGTGTTCTTACTGAATAATGTTTACAAGAAAGCCCCTTTTTCTATTGAGCATGTCTTTTGTTTAGCTAGAAAGTAAAATCTTTAACAATTAACTTTTCCTTTGGGTGTGGACAGATGTAGAAACTTATGGACATATTGATTGCTAAGTTGACATATTTGACAAAACATAGCAAGGAAAATATGATTGTTCAGAAATGTGGAAGAAAATATCACCACAAAAAACTAAATTACAGTGACATATTTTATTGCAAAGCAAGCTAACCTCAGAAGCCGACTATGGATTCTTTTAAATATGCCGATTTTTTTTGTTTGTTTTTTGAATATACAAAGATGGCCAAGATATGGAAGCTAACTATTCATCAGTATTCAAGGAAATTTTGAAAATAAACTGACACAATGGAACAAATTTTAAATTGACACAATATAGTGCTTTGAGCACAGAGATCGATGACTCAGCATCACCCAGAATATTTGGCGAAAATAAAATCATGTGATGAATTCATGAAAGCCAGAAAAGAAGTAGATGATTATGTCAACAATACGATCATTAACATGGATGAAATTCAAGTGTACTTTGATTGCTTTCCTGGATAGACTCACGATAAGATGGGGGTCAAAAGTGGGAGAATTAGGTGCAGATTTGAAAAAATATCTGACTTTAGTCCTTGCAGTTTCCGCTTCAGGTGATGTGTTGCCTCAAACAATTTTTCACGGTATGAGAAAGCTACAAAAAAATATTCATGCACCGAAAGAATGGATCATACGTGTGCAGAAGGGTTGTGTTGATGAGAGGCTGCTGCAGTGGATTAAAGAGTTTTATCTCATGTACACAGTTTTATATTTATTAAAATAATATTTCAGTTGGAGTACATTTTCCAACAAGCAGTTTTCTAATAATTTAAAAGGTGTCCCACAACTTAATGACTCGAAAAAAATGATGTGTCCCAGAACATACAGTGCACAAAAATATTACTTTTAAAATTAATTTATGGTGTCCCAACAAATATGTTGTCACAACATATACAGTAAATATGGTACTAACAAATGCACTTAAAATAATAATAATGAATGTATATCATATAATTCAAAATATACAGCAAAAAGAAATGCACATAATGTGATAAATAATGCATAAATACAGCACATATATAAGAAATGCACAACATATAGTAATGCTAGTCCCTCAAGGAACTGAAACCAACTGTACAACAGAATATATAAGGATTACAGTAAAACTATTTTTTTCCCCTTTTATAAACTAATGAGTGTTGAAACTGCTTTACTGACTGTAATATCAACACCATTTTCAATTAGAACCAACAAAACATTATGAAAACTCTTTTACTGAAACCCCCATGTTGATATGACTATGCATTCAGCAGGAGTAGCAATAACAATATTTTCAAAATGGCCATCATGGAAGCCATATTGGATGTAATATAAGACCTCTTCAACAGTGTAACTCTAGATGTATCAGGTGGTATACCTGAGACCTTGAAAATTATATTTAAAAATCTTGGTGGTCAGCATTTTGTTTTAGAAAGTAAAGCAGTAAATGTAATAGATTGAAAATAAAATGAATGGGCATTGATCAAGAGATTACCTGCGGCATGGTGATATCTTAATTATACAGAAAATACAACTTTTATCAAAAATGAAAAATTCCAAAATATGTCACCATAACCCAATGCTTGTTGATACAGACAGGATTGATCAAGGAATCAAGTATGTTAAATAGAAATGATTTTGTTGTTTTTGTTGTTGTTGTAGGGTTTAATGCCATTTTTCAGCACAAGATAGGCTATACATAGCGGCCAGTATAAATGGTGGAGGAAGAACCCAGGAAAACCCCAGAAAAAACCACTGACCCACAAGAAGCTACTGGCAAGCTTTCTCACATACCCACACTGGCCAAACCTGAGACTCGAGGTGAGATGGCAGTGATCTGTAACAGTGAGTGCTTTAGACCACTCGGCCACTCAGGGCCCCAATGATTTTGTAATTAATAGATTATTCACTTTCGATGATCTATGTAACAAATTTAATTTAGAGAATAGAGATTCTTAAAGTATCATGCTGTTGTAGAATCCATTTCTAAAGACCGGATTTCTAAACTGAATTTCATTAAAATAAAATATTTATGGAAAAGTTCATTAAGATGAATACACCATGTAGCTTACTGCACAGGTCACAAGTTTATAAAGACAATATAGTCATAAAAAAAACTAAACATTTTTGCAGATAATCTATTTAATGAGGATAAAAATACACTTAACTCCTTTTATATTTATACACTGGAAATAAATTTACAAAATTTTTAGAATAGATTTAGCATATGAATCATAACTACATATATATTTATTTTGAATGCACACTAGCTACATCATCCACCAGTATAAGTGATTTTGTGCAGTGTTAAAGAAGACCACATTACGTGAGTGAAGTAAACAACTTTTAACATCAGGGTTAATCTCAAGCTTAATACACCATCACTGTGAAATAAAAATGGACAAATATTCAGCCCACACAATCATAAAATATAGGTCTTTGTGACCTACTTTTGGTGGAAATGTGTTATACCCACCAAGACAATGACATACAAATCTCTGTCACTCTGTGGCTAAAAGTACCATTGAAACTGACCAAAGTGCACAACTTAAATTCACGAAAGTGTGAGTCTAGGTAAAACTGATATTTCGTCAAACCAGATCTATTCACTAACTAGCTTGCACTAGTCCCTAACCAACAAAAAAAACCCCCAAAAATGAGGTAAACCAAAAACACATCAACCAAAGTAAAGTCAGTGAAGTGTGATATGTAATTTAGAAACTGACCGCATTACTGAAGTAACCTTTAAAATCAAAATCAACTTCAAAGTTTAATGAGTTATCACTGTGAATAAAAGGTAACATTCACTGCATGGGATAACCCAGGAACCAGAATGATACAAAAGATAATAAGTACAATGAAGCTAATTCCAGATCTGCAGAGGGTGAGATCCAATGATACCAAAATACATCTGGACACCAGACTGATTGCCATATCAAGCATATGTCATAGGTTTAATAATAGTAATAATTATTGTTATTATAACCCAAACAATATAAAAAAACTTATATTTAAAAGGAACATGCAAAACTTGGAATAACTTGTTCCTTGGAATAATTTGCAGAGTTTAAATGTTAATTTCTGCTGTATAAAATTAAAATACATTTAATAAAAATAGTATTTTTAAAAAAAAACGATTAGTAATGTGTGTGTGTGTGTGTGTGTGTGTGTGTGTGTGTGTGTGTGTGTGTGTGTGTGTGTGTGTGTGTGATTTGGATTTTTGACGTAGCTTAAACAATTTTTCAGTTATATCGCTATGATGTCTGCAGTATAGCAGTTTATAGTGATGTCTAGCACTGTGGAATCATTCTGCCAACATGTAGCATCATGTCCCACCCAGTCACATTATCCTGGCACCAGGCCAACCAGCTGTAACACTAACCTCTTAATGCAGAGCACCTAACAAGGCAGGTGTTAGTACCATTTTTACAAGTCTCTGTCACGACTCAGCCAGGGTTTGAATCCATGACCTCCTGCATCTGAGGCAGATGCTCTAACCACAAGGCCACTGGAGCAGTTACAAGGTTAGTAATATTCAATACATGTACCAAACATTGTTAAAAGGTCAATCTTCACAACATACTTTTTAATGTAATTTTGGTACAGCATAATGTGTAGATTTAAAATCTGTTTCTCCCATAAAATGTACTCCAGTCAAAGTCCTGAAATTTACCATTAAAATTAATTAGGAGTTATACTGTCCAAAAATTTCTAACTGCATTACCTCCCTTGACTATGGCCTGGTTTGCAGTTATGTGTTATGGGGGCGCTCACCAGTTATTATATACTTTTGAGAGAGTGACGTATGTAAGGTGAAGTTGTTTGCATTTAAAACATGCACAGTGAAGAGAATGTTGACATACCTATATGCTACTTTAATGTAATGTGGCTGACATTTCTTTGGTTATTGTACGTTTGGTAATTGTACATGATCTAAGCACACTGCTAACTAAAATGACTGCTCCCTTGTGCTCAAAAAATCAGCCTGAATTAGTCTAAAGTACACTATCTGTAGCAGCTATTAAAATAGGGAAAATCAATTTTGCCAGACTAGACAATACCAGCTTCTGAAAGTGCAATGAATGAATTATCAAACATATAAAATGTAAAAAATGTTATCAGCTCTTTTTTTGACAAATTACCTCTGAAGTTCAGGAAGTGAAAATGACCAAGTGGAGCTAGCACTTTTTTGAAAGGTGCACATCTGGAGTAAGGCCAAGCTGTATACTCTATAACCCATATTACACCCATCAATCATACACCAAAATAAAGGGAATTAAAGTTTCTTTGAAATACACCTAAGATATACAAGGTCTTTTTTAAATAACCAGTATAACCAGTGAGGAAAGCAGGGGAAATTCTTTTTCTTTAAAATTCTAACCCATGCAAAATACAAAACTGTAGAGCGCCACCTATGTCATTCTAGAATGACCCAACCAGCCACCAATGTGGAGGTGTACTGATTGCACAGTCTTCTTAAGTAAATATGACAGATTTTGTACATATAGTCAATAGTCACACATTGTGGTTATAATCAATAGTCAGGCGTTGTGTTTTTAAAAAAGGTTTTGTTTTCCTTTTTTACATTTCTATTTTAATTACAGATGCAGAAAATAGGGGTCTACTGATTATACCATGATAAACCAAATCCTATGCAAGCATTTGTTTTATGTAAGCCTACGTTCCTACAACTTCTTAATTTCATTGTCTTTATAGGTTCTTGTAGCAACTCATATTTTTACCATTAAAATCAAAGTCCTAGTAAATGTAGCTTTCACAGTTCTCAGAAAGGATAGACATTTTCTTCTTGCTGTTCAAAAGCCTATTCTATGATTTTATTTCTTTTCATAGGCATAAACATTTGACATTTTGCCATAAAGTACATTTTTGTTGACACTTAAATTACAGATTGGAGAATGGTCCTATTGTTTCCACGGAATGGTAATTATTCATCGGGTCTTTAAATTATTTCTTTATTGAAACCCCCAAAACCATAAAAACTGGTATTCCATGAAAATTAGCAATTTTGCAGTATGATAATGTTATGCAGTCTATTGTCAAAAACCTTACAAGTGTCACACAATTAAAATGCAACCACCAAAAGTGGTGTGTATCAGTAACTGATACAAAGTGCCCAGTACATCAAGCCATATTGTGTAAATCCAAAATAAAGTGTCAAATGACCTTTATACAATACATTCTGATAAGCAAAGTTCAAAACGATAAGTTACGACTCAGGTCAAGCATAATAATTTTTAAAAAAGAGAAAGGTGTGTGCTTATTATCAAACAAAGATATTCATACTGAATATTTGAAATATGTTTTATAAAAATGGGATGTGCTTACCATCAAGCCAGGGATATGGCATGTAAGGCTAACTGAATGAATTTGCAAAGGCTGATGATTGACACTAATGTAATTGACCCGTCAGTATGCTAGCAATTGAAAAGGAGACTGACCAAGAAGAAGCCACTATCTTTCAGCACAAGATAGGCTATACATGGCGGCCAGTATCAATGGTGGAGGAAGAACCTGGGAAAACCCTGGAAAGAACCACTGACCCACAAGAAGCTACTGGCAAGCTTTCTCACATGCCCACACTGGTCAAACGTGGGACTCGAACCCATGCAGAAAGAGGTGAGATGGCAATGATCCATAACAGTGAGCGCTTTAGACCACTCGGCCACTCAGGGCCCAAGAAGAGCTGGCTTCAGGATTGATTTAGAAACCTGAAACTTCTACTTTTGTTGCCAAAAGTTGCATGAGAACAATTTTCACTTCAATTTTTGTGTTTTTAATCCATGATTAGAAATGGCTTTTCTAGATGAGCTTACATAGAGGTGTAGTGTATTGCTGGTATACCAGTATATCATGGTATCTTTTCCAGTGGTACAAACCACTGTATTTTTTCACTGTATTGGTATATCAGTAGTTTATGTCAGTAAGGAATGTACTGAAATCCCGAAGGAATCTTGTTATTACTCTGATGATATTAACAATATATTTCAATATATGACAAAATAATTTAAAAACATTTTTCAACAAAATGGTTACATTTGTCACAATGGTTACATTTGTCACAAATTAATGGTGAATCTTACAAATGTAATTATATTTATGACTGTTTCTTGTTTGTTGAGAAATGTGTTTTATGGTTACTGGCTCTCTCTGATAAATAACTTGCCCAGGTGATGACATCCCACTCGATGTTCCCTGCCTATTATATCAATAACTAGAAAATTGTAGGCTTCAGTATCAACACTTCCTATTTTTATCAATAAGCTGTCCAATGTCAGCATGATGACGTCTTTCACAGTATCAGATATAGTCAGCTTAATCATCACATTTTGCAGCTTATTTTTAGACTTACTGTATATCCCCTAGTTAATACCCCACTCTAATTAACATCCCCCCCTTTTTTTATGAACAGAAAATTTAAAAGATGCAGTGTGTGTGTGTGTGTGTATGTGATATGGATTTTTAACACAGCTTTAACAATTTTTCAGTGATATCGCTATGATGTCTGCAGTGTGGCAGTTTATAGTGATGTTGAGCACTGGGGCATCATGCCGCAAACATGTAGCATCATGTCCCACCCTGTCACATTATCCTGATACCAGGCCGACCAGTCCTAACACTAACCTCTTAATGCTAAGTACTTAGTGATGCAGTGTATGACCTGTGTTTTCAACACCCATCTGCTTCAAATCTATGATTATAATAAAGTGCCGCAGCACTGCAGCAGCCTCAGTTGATGACAATGTTATATATATATATATTGGTAGTCTCTCGGGGGTCGAGGAAGACATGTTGTGCAGTCTCATCAACGATGGACGCGTATGTGGCTCCGGAGTCCAAATTCCGATGAACACAGGCGGTTGCAGGTGGGGCATGGGACACCGGTACTTGGGGGTGGCTGAGACGCAGCTTTGTGACATCTCTCACGGGCTGCAGCAAGACGCTGGCGGCGGTCAGCCTCGAAGGTGGAACTGGCTTTTCTGGTCAGGACTCGCCAGTGACTTCTGTCTGAGGCAGCGAGCTCGAGCTGATGCGGTTGAAGGTCTGCCCATTTGATGTGCATCTTGAGGTTGTCTTTGTACCTCTTGTGAGGGCTGCCTTGGTTTCGGTTGCCTTGGACTAGCTCGCCAAAGAACAGTTGCTTTGGGATTCTGTTTTGATCCATGCGGATGACATGGCCGGTCCAACGAAGCTGGGCCTGGATCAGCTTGGCTTCGATGCTTGTTGTGTTTGCTCTATCAAGGACTTCCTGGTTGGGGATTCGGTCATGCCACTTGATCCTCATGATGGCTCTCAGGGAGCGCTGGTGGAATTGTTCCAACCGACTGATGTGCCTTCGGTATACAGTCCAAGTTTCACAGCCATACAAGAGACACGTCAGGACAACTGCATTGTACACCTTCAACTTTGTTGACAAGTGTATATCCTTGTGCTGCAAGACCTTGGTTTGAAGTCGCCCGAGTGCTTGGCTGGCCTTTTGGATCCTCGCAGTGATCTCTTTGTCCAGGGAGCCATCATTGGATATTGTGCTGCCTAGGTATTTAAAGCTGTCCACATTCTTCAGCTGCGTGTCGCCGGTGGTGATGCAGGGTTGTGAAGGGACAGTGTTTGGGGCAGGCTGGAAGAGGACTTCTGTCTTTCCTAGGCTAATTGTGAGTCCGAACAGATTGGAGGCTTCAGAGAACTTGTCCACAATTGTCTGTAGGTGAATCTCTTCATGGGCCATGAGGGCACAGTCATCTGCAAAGAGTGCTTCAGTGATGAGTCTTTCAAGCGTCTTGGTTTTAGCAGCTAGGCGTCTGAGATCAAACACTGACAATGTTACACTGTATATATCAATGTATAAATTACTAAAGTCATGGGCACACATGTAGTGTTAAACATGACGCAATAGCTGGGAGGCAAGTTCAAAAGACTTACCAGTCCTATTTTCAACCAGCTGCTGAGTGGGAAAATGTGTTGATGAATTGATCATTTTAACTGTGCTGATATTTATAATGACTGAATTCAGTGACAGAAAGACCCCTAGATGTACATGTAGTCATTATAAGAATACATCCAACGAACAACTTTAGCTTTCATTATTGTGCCGTAATAAACACTCCCATTCTGAAAATGTAATGCCCCCTAGGGTCATTAATTAGGTATATACGGTATATAACAGTTAATATACACATATTCATCTACCATAAGGTACAGGCCGTTTAATGGGGGAGGGTGGGGTTTTTCTTATGAGCTGAAATATTTGCTTTTCTTTTGTCCTGAGATAATATTTTTTCCAAATATTATCATGGATATAACATCATGTTATTTCACTATAAATAAGAGCAAAATATATTTTTCACCCGTTGGCAGATGGAAATTAAAATAAAATGTGTCAGGCCTCAGCCCCAAAACACTGAATTGTTGCTACCTAATATTATTGCTGTATACCATGGTATGTATCACAGTACATTCCAAAATACAGTGAGGTAAAACTTTTGCTGTACCCGCTTTAATAGGCTGCCACACAACAGATTTAGTACAATGACTACAGACACTAAATTTTATTGCAAAGTATTTTGTTTAGTAATGTCTAATGCACCCAAACGTTCACAGATGCTATTTCATTCATCTAATTATGTGTAAATCTACTACACCGTTTTCCCTGTCAAGTTGTCATTAGCACTGTCAAACAGTTATTTTAGAAGCACTCTGATTATAGTGTTGATTAGCACTGTCAAAATGTCAAAAAGTCATTTTACAAGCATTTTCAGTGTTGATTGGTGTTATAAGCATGGTCAAATAGTAATTTTACAAGCACTTTCAGTGTTGATTAGTGTTATATGTATGGTCAAATTGTCATTTACAAGCACTCTAACAGTGTTGAATAATTTTATCAGCAGACCTGGACACCACTAACAATTTTTGCACTGCCGTATTTGTGATAATACCGCAATACATTACCATGGTACAATGCAATTATATTAGGGACCAACAATTTATTTCTGGGCATGGAACTGAGATTTCTTTTTAATTTCAAGCTCTCACACAGCTGAAAAAATATCCTAACTCTATTTTATATCCATTATATTATCTGAAAGAAAAGAATGAATTATCCTGAGATAAAATAAAATAAAATTACTTGGCAAAAAAAATAAAACAGCATTTCCCAGCCCCAAATATTAAATGATCAGTGCCTTACAAAAGATGCATTTGCCATGTGTATAATAATTACTTTATAAGTTGTCTTCTAAAAACTAAAGTGGGTCAATCAAGTTTACACTAGTATAGCTGACACCCTGTAGAACATATTGACATCGAAGGGCTTGTTGATAAAAACAGAAAGTATCGACTGAAATTCATAATTTGCTAGTTATGCTATTAATGTGACAGAAAGGTTAACTATGAGTTGGGTGTTATCACCTAGTTAAAACATTTATCAGAGATAGCCAGTAACAAATGAGAAAATATTTATTGGACTCGAGAAATTACGTAAAAAGTTCAAACAGAAAACAATTGATCTCTTGAAAATCTAAGGATGATTTTCAGTCTTACAAAGGAATGCATGTCCTTAACATATCTTTCATAACACCCCTTTCGGCTGCCTTGATGGCATATGTGACATGTCATATATATGATTCAAGCTTTATAATCCTAACTATTTGTTATAGTCAATATTAATTTGTGACAAATACAACTATTTGTCAAATATTAATAATTTTTGGATTTATTTATCCCTGAAAAATGAAAAAGACACTGAAAATATCGTTAAATTTGTTAAAAGTTTACTTGAATTTACATACCACCAAAAAAATACTGTTGTCAGTACTGCAAAATATTAAATTTACAAACACTCTCCTAATGTTGATTAGTGTTATCAGTACTAGTAATAATAATTTTAAAACTACTTTCATAGTGTTGATTAGAACTGTCAATCATTTTACAAGCATACTCATAGTGTTGATTAGAACTGTCAATCATTTTACAAGCATGCTGATAGTGTTGATTAGAACTGTCAACCATTTTACAGGCATGTTCATAGTGTTGATTAGAACTGTCAATTGTTTTACAGGCATGCTCATAGTGGTGATTAGAACTGTCAATCGTTTTACAAGAATGCTCACAGTGGTGATTAGAACTGTCAATCATTTTACAAGCATGCTCATAGTGCTGAATAGAACTGTCAATAATTTTACAAGAATGCTCATAGTGTTGATTAGAACTGTCAATCAATTTACAAGCATGCTCAGTGTTGATTAGAACTGTTATTTTACAAGCATGCTCATAGTGGTGATTAAGCACACAAAAAATGTGCATTTCCTATAGCACTGGAATTAAAATTAGGGTACTAGGTAGGTAGGTAGGTAGGTAGATTTGTTTGGGTTTTTTTTAACATTATAAATATTATAATGATTAGTATATACAGTAGAACCTGTCATGAGCGACCTCTGCTATGAGCGACCACCTGTCATGTACGACCACAATCGTAATGCACGGATCGATTTTATTATATAAACGCTCTGCTATGAATGACCACAGGAGTCTGCAGTTTATCAATAAAGCACGACGAAATTTCTGACACATAAAATCACCTTATCGGTATTATAAATTAACACAAGGAGTGCAATTTATAATACTGATAAGGTGATTTCATGTTGTCAGAAATTTCGTCGTGCTTTATTGATAAAACTGCAGACTCCTGTGGATCTAGCATCCCTATGACGACTGTATCGCGAGAACAGACAGACACCAGTGACCTTTATGTAATCAATTATTACAACGACCGCTTGATTAGTATAGATTGTTCTGATCAAAAACAAACATAAAATGAATATTAAAAAAAGGACTGTTGCTACCGGTGATAGATGCTACAGTCCGTAAACCAGGCTAATGTACATGTCATGAAATGCCGTTGAAGTGCCAAAGTTGACAAAGTGGCCGCATATATTGTTTGTCTCGAGTTAATCAGTATTGCCGGGGGTGAATAAGGTCATTGTCTATTAAACCAGCAAGAGAGAATCATTTGCGGGATTCGGTTGATAGTGCTCAAGACTTGTGATGTTTGTTCCCCCCCCCCCATGTTAAGTGATGACATCCCAATCACAAAGCTGTCGTCTATTCAAGTCGCTGCGACCGGGTTACACACTTTGCTTACAGAGTTAATCCCCGTATGTCATCTTTTAATGAAGCCGTTGACTTTTGTCACTGAGTAAATGGTCCTGTTTCTGGATGAGATAATTTTAATTGTTTGGGGGTTTTTTGGTTTTTTTATTAATTGTTACATATGCAATGCACATGTATAGATTTATCATATTTTCCCACAGCCACCGTCTTTACGTTCGATATTACAACTGAGCACTAATAATTTTAACACCTAGAATTTTAATAACAATGGACGAACCTCCAACTAAAAAGAGACAAATTTTAATGCTGGAGAAAATAATTATTGTAACTGAAAGAAGTGAAAAAGTGCAGACCACTCGCAAAAAGGCGGTTTAAACATTGGTAAAACAAATTTAGGTTCTTATAAAGGAAAACGAGTAATTCAGAAACAATTTCATATGCTAAAATATGTGATCTTCAAATGTAAATGTGATTTCATGTTTAATGATAGAAGTATATCTTTATTACAATATAATTTTGTTTTTAGATGAATGCATACAATATTTAAGCAACAACTACTAATAAAGAATAGAATATATGTACAGTGATTGTGGTTATTTTTCTTGAAATTGTTCTGAAACTGGACCTTGGAAACGTATTTTTGTACAAACCTGCTATGAAAGACCACCTGTCTTGAGAGACCGCTTTTTGTTGGCAGAAGGGGCGGTCTCTCATAACAGGTTTTACTGTATAGTATACTAAGCACTTCAAGTACTGTGCTAAACAAGTTCAATTAGATGCACAATTCAATTTCAGAATTTTTTTTAAGTTTATGTTTTTTACATTTTATTGTCTTTTTATTATAATGATCTCTATATATAATGTACTAAGCACTTCAAGTCGACTAAACCAGCTCAATTAGATACAGAAATCAATTTTGGGAATTTGTTAATTTTTTTCTGAATTTTTTTTAATTTTTTTTTACCCTGGGGGTAAAAAAAGTGCTAAGGTTGGTAAAAATAAAGGCAGGGACAGTCAACTGACTGTAAACACAAATACTGTGTTGGGGCCTTAGTGTTATCAGCACCATCAAATGATCATTTTACAAGCACTCTAATATGCTTGATTACTGTCAACAGCACTGTCAAACAATCACATTACAAACACTCATGTTGTTGATTAGTGTTATCAGGACTTCAAAGTCATTTCATAAGCACTCTCATACAGTTGATTAGTGTTCAGATCTTAAGATCTCTCATTAAATTGCCAAAAAATCTACATGTGGGTGACATATGTTAAATCTAAATATGACAGCTGCAATTAGACTGGCGAATTGAAAGGTTAAAAGAATAACACCACGTTGTGGTATCCACAACTCGGTTTTAATCAAATCAATCACTTTAATTCGGCATTAAATTCATATTCAAATATTTTACACGATCTCACTAAAAATTATTTATCATCAACAATACCAACTGTCCAATATACTACCTGCTTGTGTTGAAACAAGATCAGAATTCCCACTAACACTGTGAACCATCATGTACATTTCACTTTCCTTGATAACACAAAATGAAATCTGTTGCAGTATGGATTTTTCCATATCACACAATGGATATTTATGAAGGAATTGACAGTTCAAAACATTTGTTTTAAATATAGTACTGTCACTGGTAACTCATTGATACATCTTTTAAGTTATTCCAAAGTTTTGAAAGTCATGAGGTGCATGAAAGGAAGACATCTTCACTTCACAATGATACAACAATATTTGAATAATAATTTCTTGTTGAAATAGTCCCCAAGAAATATTTTTTCTGATACTGTGAATTCATTCATTTTTGTGGGTATCAATTTTAAAAAATGTGTGAAAAATTACTTTTTTCAACAGTACTTTAATTCATTCACTTGGAAACGAATCAAATTGGAATCCAATGAAAACTAGTGAATTCAAACCTTTTCAGTATTCATCTAATGACTTTGTTAAGAAGGTATAACAGTCATTTCAAGTTAGTCTCCAGGTAGAACAAAAATTTTATACAATGACATTAATGTCAATATCAATATGTAACTTGATTAAAGTTTGGTGTAAGTTGTAACTGGGATTGACACTTTAACAGATAAGCTTTTGCTGTCCTTTAACAGCCCTTATCTATAGCTAAGTCGAGATCTGATAATGAATTCATTATTTTTCACTGGAATTTCATGCTTTTTATTTAAAAACAGCATAATTTTGAAATGCGAATTTTCTGTGGAACAATTTGAAACAATGTGGAGTGTTAAAAGATACAAATTTATTTGTGAACCATTCTGAACAATTTTAAAGGCATCTTATACTGCTGTGTGTAAATATTTGGCAAAACATGAGCAATGCTACTGGCATCCCTATCTGTTCTCATCAAAATACAAACATTTAACTTTCAAACTCAAATCTATTTCTTGATTCACAATCAACTATCACATAAAATGATTACCATTCATTTTCCTCTTCCAATGTTTGCTAAACCAAACAGTTACCTCTCATTAATAAGCTGAAAGAAAACATAGACTAACACAAATTTATCATCAAGAAAATTTGGGATGTAAAACAGGGCAAGACACACTTCTTGGTGGAATTTTTTCCAGAGCACTTTGTTCTTGTGCTAAAGACAGCAAGGAATGTTGAGAAAGGTATTCTCTAGATGTTGACCATTGATTTTCCCCACTGGCTGTGTACATTCCAAGTCCATAAAGTGTGGGGTTCTCCTGCCTTCCATGGAGTGACATGCCAACAAAATTATTGCCCTCAGTTAGTCCAGGCTGGGTTGCTGATGAAGGAAACATACTTTGTGCATTGTTTGATTCTGTGTGTAACAATGAATCCCCCGACATAAAAGATCGCAACTGGGTGTTTACTACTGGATGTGTTTCCTGAGAGGTGTCCAACTCCTGACTTTTGGCATCTTTAACAACCTTTAATCTCTCATCAGAACTAGCATTGATATCACTGCACTGATTTTGTGTGCTGTTATTTTGTCCAGCTATAACGTGTTCAGATTTTCCATGGGTATGGCATACAGAATTCATCTCTTGGGAAGGCTCCATATTCAGTTCAGCCTGAACATCTGCAGTCAGAACATTTCTGCAATTTATTGAGTTCCTTCTAGCAAGAGAATATTTTTTGGGTTTGTTCATGACATTAATGTTTGTGTTATTTCTTACAGCTCCTGTCATATGTCCAAAATCTGAAGAAAACTCCTCCGCCTTGACCACTTTCATCAACAATGCATTCTCCGAGTCCATTGCTTCAGTATTCATTTCTGAAGACTCGTTTTGTGACATGACTTTCATATCTGTATTTTCAGGATCATATGCCTGGACAGCTCCTGATTGTTTTCCACAATTATGGCTCACAGCGGCCTTGGTGCAAAGTTGGAACTGACCTGAAGAAAACAGAATTTAATTTGATGACAATCTGCACATTATGAGTGTCAAACATTCATTAGTTTTCATTTAAATATAACAGAAATTAAATGAACTAGAAAATTGTGTTCATGGTATATGGCTGTCCAACCACCAACTGTAAACTTACCTGACCAAGGTGTGATTGATGGAAAGTTTTAGCACTATATGCCCCTACCACTGCTGTAGTGCTGCACAGAAAGAACCATGAGCGAACCATGAAAAGATTTTAAGGAATTCTGGACTTTAGTCCTATCTGCAGTCCTTGATATGTGCAATTCTACTATGTATATACTTGAAAAATGTTAAAACAAGAAAAAGGTTATGTTTTGCAACCCAGCATAAAATTAGAAAAGCTTGGAATGACAGGCACACCCTTGGTTTTACATACTTTTTATGAAAATCAGCAGTACCCTATGACATTATTTATACCAAGCCATCTGACAATCACTCTCTGTATGAATTAAATTTGTATACAGGCATCTCCTAATAACTCTAGTTATTATTAATATAAAGTACACATTGACTTCAGACATTTGCATCATCCTCTGGCAAAAAATGCAGAAACAAACAAAATAAAATTTTATTTTCTTTTTAAATTCTCACAGTTATCAACTACTGTAGTATCACAAATTTTCTTGGGGTACCAATTTGCATGGATTTCATTGTTGTCCTAATTGAAATTAAAAATCCAATGATAAATCAGCATATATGATAGAAATACCCTCCCACTTTTCTTTACTGTGTTACATATCTTGAGATCAACAAAGCTATTTGATACATCAATATTATGTTTGTAATTTGGTTTAAAATATTAGCTTTGTTTTATTTTCACACCTTAAAGAAAAGAATTATAAAGCTTTTATTGTTGCTTCAATGCACACAAACCTATATGTTATCCAGTAGCCATAATTGCCATAATTGCCTTAAATCAATAGTTGTACAATACATAAGGACAGAATGAAAAAGAAAAATCATAAGGTATTCAAACACAGTTATTACTGAAAATGAAAGAAAGAATAGGAAATGATATTATAAAGGAAATTAGATTTAGTCCCTGTTCAGATCAATTCTTCACTGAAGTGAAATTATTATCGAAAAATTTTAATCCTTGTTAAAGCACGTCTCATTTTCTCCATGCATGCTTAATCAAAATGAACAACACAATAGTAGAATCTACTGCTTGAAGGACAGTTACTCATGAAACACTAATTACCATGGAGTATTTAAGGTCACATTTCACTGATTTTTGGAGAAAGCCATGAATCAACATTATATCACTCAAGTTGGCTGGCACATACAAATGTCTGTTGTGTAGATAATCCTGAAATTACTGAATTAAACAAGTCCAATATTCTCAAAACCACAGATAATTAGGTCTGATTTTTACACATTTTCGTGTGACCCATAATTATCCACACAGCATCAATAGACTTCAATGACAATGCTTTAAGTAAAGTCAAGACTTTAGTCACTGTGGCAGAAGTTGGTTTGTACATGAGGCAGGATCAAACAAAGGATTGAATCAATTGATTTTAATACAGTTAGCATCTTTGTATTTTGATGGGTTTGGAGTACACCAAATGTTCATACTGCTTGCCAGGTGTTAACACTAGCATTGTTCTGTTCAATTATAATCGAAAATCAGTTGGTTGAGCAAACCAATAAGATAATCAATTGTGCAGAAAGATTGACTACTCTGAAGCACTCAGCACAGACTAGTTCCTTTCCAATGTGTTTTGGAAGAAAACTGAGGATTCTAAACGACATTTTAAGTCACTAGATCTGATATACATGCTAAGCCCATGGATAGAAATGATCAAACCATAATATACCCATAACCTTGAGCAAAGATAAAACTGTAAAACAAACAAAAGTTAAAATTTGTTTTTAGTAACCGATTATAATCAATTATCAGTTTGGTTAAGTGGAACTTGTTATTGATTATGAAATTCCAACTGATTCCCATCACTAGTTAACATTATAGTCATCAGAAAGTAAATGATGGTGCAACTTTGTCGCCAGTGTTTAAGCAAGACATCATATACATCTACTTTAATAACTGATTAATAAGTAGCCTAGTGATATTGGCTCCCTTTGATGTTGAGTGTAAGCGATTTATCTTGACAGGTGTTCGATTTGTGCTCATACAGGTGGTAGTACTGTTTAACCATTGAAGTGACCATTGTGTGTTCTCCAGAGACTTATGTTCTTTCGTATTCTTTATTTGAGGTATTTGTTACTCCATAAAATATGCAAACTTTCACAGGCAAAACCATAATTTAAGTACCCACAAAAACGTTTTTTGCTTCTGAAACATAAAATATTGATTTGTGTGTCCTCTTTTACAATTCTATTACATGTGTATTGTCTTAACCCTAAACAGTTGGCCCTGCTCTTGCTCTATCTGAATTAGGGAAACTTTTTTGCCCTGGAATGCCAAGTGATGAAATTCCAGCTGAAAAGGTCTTGGACAGTTTAGAAGAGTGTTGCCTGTGTCAAGAAGATGACTTAGCTGTTCTAGGATTTTACCACTGTTTTGTGGTTATCTTTATTGTGAGTGTGTGTGTATGTGTGTACCTAACCATATTCATCACTATGGGCAGGAGTAAGCTGATATACCATTAAACCCTATACATACATACGTACATACATACATACATACCTAGTGTGTTGGCTTCATTTTGTGGAGTTGCATCCCCTGATTGCAATTCTCTGATTTGCTCCATTGGCTGAGTATTGCCAGCCTCCTCCACCCCCATGGAATTATCTGACAGCAAGCTGTCGATCCTCAAAGAAGGACCAAGACTTCCAAGCACTGTATTAGAAAGCAAATATTTTAGTAACTAATGTTTCTGCAAAAATACTTCATTGCATTATATTTGGATAACTTTCTCTACCTCTATATCCAGCCTTCTCAGAATGTTGGTAGATGTGGATTAGAACACTATTATCGTCACAAATATATACAGCCACAAAGAAAAGCTATGTCTAAAAAGAACAACAGAACAGTGTGGAATGACTACTAGGATTGTGGCAATGGTAAAGTCAAAGGAAAGTTGTGGAAATGATGAAGTAGTCACAGGTTTGTCAGACATTTCATTATGTTTAAAAAATGCCAATACACATAAAAACAAGTACACATCATATAATTACATCTGTACTAAATGTGGGTTTATGCAGTAATAATGTAACTAATTCTCAAACTTCAACATCTAATTACAGTGTGTCCCAGTTATATACCAACAATTTGTTTTGGTATATACTTTCTCTCAAAAATCATTGTCTTAGCAGGTAGATTTTTGTAATGCCCCTGGGATAATTACTTCAAATTAAAGAAATGTAGACATGCTAAGGACATTAATGAGTGTGCAATGCATGATAACTGCACTGAGGCCTCTTCAGTTGCTACAAAGGATGTGGCACAATAATAGACAGTGTAAAAAAGTACCGATACCACTAATCAGGACCTGTCCAGCAGAATAATAATTTCCTCTCCCATGAGCCCTAACAGCCTTTGCCATTAGGGTACACATCTCATCTTAATTTAAACAGTTTAACATGCAAACAAGATTGTCTACCTTAAGTGGTTTTTGTCCATTATGCTAACAATGTTTTCATTTTTTAAATCTGTTCATGGTGCTAACAAGGCCATAAAGAAGTTGATGTCCCCAAAATTTGCATAAAAATCTAATTAAATCCTCTATATATACAGATATGCCTGCCAAATTCCATTTGTCTATGTGGAATGGCTTTTGTGCAATCTTAATAATAATAATATTCAAGCTGATGGACAGACATAGGTAAGGACAGATGGACAGAAAGCTGGATAGACAAGTCCAAATTATGATGCCCTCTCTATGTAAGTGGTGGCATAAATATGGAAAAGTTGTAATGATATGAATTGTTGCATTTTATGCAGGTAAAACTTCCCAGGTGTCAACATAGGTAAAACTACCCAAGTGTCAATATAGGTAAAACTGCTCAAGTGTAAATACAGGTAAAACTGCCCTTGTGTCAATATAGGTAAAACTGTCCAGGTGTCAATATAGGTAAAACTGCCCAGGTGTCAATGTTCAGTCAGCAGCAACGAAAACAAACAATTGTTACAAGGGTAACTGTGCAATGACTGTCAGATGGCTTGCAATCTCATTGGTCAGTGAGTCACTGTGATCACTGACATGCAGTAAATGATTGATATCTGCAGTAAACATTATCTGCATGACAATTAATTGTCATTAGATCAATTATCTAAGTTTGCATTTATATATTAATTCAATAGCATAGACTGATTTTGCACAGATATAAACTTACGTGGTAGGTTGGTCTGTACTTGACTCACATCGGCTGAAAGCAACAGGAATAATAAAGTTAAGATTTTGAGATTCTTAGATAGTCCATTAATAAAGTTCAAAAACTAAGATACAAAGACCATTAAAACTGAAAAACAGATCTAGTAAAATGAATTACCATTGAAACTAATCAAACATGTCTGACATTTAGCCTGATGTTATTTAAACTAGTTCAGTTGTTAGAAGTTTTGCTCATGAAAAAGACTTACACAACAGGGTCAGTTGTTACTGGATGACTGGCTGGTTGATTGGTTAATTGGCTTGTGTTTAATGGCACATCAACACATGAAATGCTATTGTACTAAGGTATTTAAAGTAAAATTCCTTGCTAAAATTATGTTTAAAAAAACCCTAGAAAAATAGATGTATGGCACAAACATCTATTCAGGTTATGTATATATACATACAAAATTGCCAATAAATTTATATTGCCTAACTCTGCTCATTTTTAGACATTGTGCTAACAATGTTTTTTGTTATTCTAAAAAAGTCTATATCCCTAAAATTAAAGAATATTTAAACAAAATAGACAAATTGCTGTATGCTCTGAAAATTAAATCAGGCAACCTATAGATGCATACAAATATGTCTGCCAAAAGTTCACGTGTCTATGACGTTGATTGTTTCTTGTGCAATCTTGCTAACAAGTCTAAAACAACAGTTGGATGGATGTATGGAAGAACAGATGGACAGACTGGAACAAATCAAAATGCCCCTTCTGCCAACAGTGGAGGCAAATAATTGGTAAAAATGTACCAGAATGAATTTCTACATGTACATAAAATTGTTCAGATGTCAAAGTTCAGTCAACAGGGACTCAAACAAACATGTGTTATAGGTGGCTTATTTAAGCAATGACTGACCGTCTTACAATTGCATTGGTCAGTGAGTCACTATAATCATGGATAAGCATTAACTGATAGATATCTGCCAGTAAGAATTAAATGAATGACAACTGTCAGGTCAATTATTTAGTTTACATAAATATATTAAACTACACAGATTGCTTTTGTGCAAAATATAAACTTACAGGAATGGTTGTTGTGTACTTGACTCACCACTGCTGAAAGCAACAGGAATAATAAAGTTAAGAATCTGACATTTTTAGATAGTCCATTAATAAAGTACAAAAAGCAAGACAATGACCATTAAAACTGAAAAAAACAGCCAAAGTAAAATGAGTTACCAATGAAACTACTCACCCTTGTCTAACAATTTATACCATGATGTTTCTTAAGCAGTTCACTTTTTTCATATGGCTTTGCTCATGAGGACTTATGCAACAGAGTCAGTTGTTATTAAATTACCTACTCATTGCTCTCTTCATAGGTTAGATGGCATATCAACATATAAAACAATTTTTTTTTTGCCAAGGCAAATAGAGTAAACTGCCCTGCAAAACATTAGGCAATTAAAAAATTAAAAAATTAAAAAATAGCTGTAATGGCAAGAAGTCAAATCAGGTCAGGTCATCACACACACAAAACTGCCTAAAATGTCTATATGCCTATAATTAATGTGTAAACAACATTTACAAATTGCTGTAGTGGTTTTAAAGTTGAATCAGGTAAACCTATATATGCATACAAATATGTCTGCCAAAATTTTCAGTGTGTTTATGTGGAGTGTTTCTTGTGCAATCTTGTTTACAAGTTTCTCAAAACAGTTGGATGGATGTATAGAAGAACAGATGGACAGACAGGACCAAATCAAGATGCCCCTCTGCCAACATTGGGAGAATAAAATTCATAAAGATATAGCATGATGAATGTCTAAATATGTATATAAATTTTTGTTAAGCTGTCAAAGTTCAGTCAACAGGGACTCGAACATATGTTACAGGAGTAATTGTACAATGTCTGTCTGAGGTCTTGCAATCCCATTGGTCCATGATTCATTAGAATCAATAAATAGCATTAACTGAATGATAATTATCATTATATTAATGCTACTAATTTTCATTAATTTAATGATTAAGCTGCAAAGATTTTTCAGTATTTAAAAAAAACTTACTGGATTGTTTGTTCTGGACTTGTCTCACGATTGCTGAAAGAAATAAAAAGAAAGTTAAGAGACTGTAAAGTCCATTTAAAAGTTTAAAAAATGAGATATTAACACTAATACAAACTGATGAAAGCAATTTTTGTTGTAAAATACATGTCTTCATTAATACCTACCCAGTCACATGTGTTAGGAGCATGCCCATTACATCCAATCCAGAAGTGATGTTGCAACTGTCTTGGCTTAGTTAAATTATAATAGTGCTGAAAAGGTCATGAACTTGCTTCAATAGTAAATCAGATGAGTGATCTCCCTTTTGACAGAGGGATTGACACCAAATTTCCTATAGCTGTCAGTTGCTTCTGGAGTGGAGGTGCATGCTGTACAAATGTGTAGGGGCAGAAAGGCTGAGAGGGTGTGCCCATATTATGACAGAGTAAGTATTATCGAAGAAACAAAATTTTACCTTAACCAAAATTAATTTCTTCGGTATGTTATCTCATCATATTATGTCGGGATAACAGATCAGAGGAGGTGTAGTTTCATCCTCTTATCTGTAGTAGGTTCAAATTCCAGTTTTCTACTGCATACAAAGAATATTTATTCTGAAGATACAACAAGATAAGGTTAGGGTGTGCATGTAGAAAAGTGGATCACAGGACAGACAAAACAAGTTTTGCAACCATAAAACCAATAGATGTAGAGTGAAATGCATTATTCAAAAGCTAGTCTGAGGGACCTGGTATGGTCCACAATCGGACCTACCAGGTCTAAGTATGTTATTTAGGAGAAGAAGATCCCTGAAGTAGAAGCTAGAAAATGTTGATTCTGACTTCCATATATTTCTGGGAATCTCTGCTGTCCAATTCAGAAGGTCATTGATACATTTTTTTCCCAATTGAGGGGAGCATTCTGGACAAGTCAACATTCTGATTTCCTCACTTTCTGCAAGGCTCTGGGAATGTGATGCAATGGAGGAAAGTCAGATGCAAGGAAACCATTCAAATCTGGGGAATGGATATTGACTGCTCAAGCTTTCGAGTCTGTAGAGACAAATATTGGAAGACTGGCATTCTCCTTTCTTATAAATAAATCTACCTGAGTACAATCCCAGAAATTCAACTGAAGACCATTCTGTATGAAACATCTTATTCCATCAAGACAATACCACAAGACAGAGCCTGCCTTGGGTGAGACAGATTTGAAGGTGAACTTGGCAGTGATACATGACCTGTAAAACTTCCAAATAAAAAACCAAAAGTCTTGACAGTTGGTTCCCCCTTGCCTCCAGATGTATATGATGACATTGATTTGTCAAGTAGAATGAGAACACCTTTCCCATATAAAGACTCTTACCAAGAGTGAAGTCATCTACAGCTGCCTTCATCTCAAGGAAATTTATAAAGAATGACTTCTCCTTCAGATACCATGTCCCACACACCTCTAGAAAGGATGGGAGGAAATGATCACCCCAGTCTGACAAGCTGATATCAGTTCTAGTGGCTAATTCTGCAGCATTATGCCCTCTCACTATAGGCCAGCTAAGTTCCTCCCATTTGCTGATACGAGACCTCATGTAGTCTGAAACTTTTATTGTTTGATCCAGTGAGAAGAGCTTTGACTTCCTCATTGTCTCAGAAGATGTCATTGTCTTAAGCCATTTGTTTTTAAGGCCACTTAAGATGACATCCTGTCATTGTCTTAAGCCATTTGTTTTTAAGACCACTTAAGATGGCATCCTGTCATTGTCTTAAGCCATTTGTTTTACTGACCACTTAAGATGGCATCCTGTCATTGTCTTAAGCCATTTGTTTTATAGACCACTTAAGATGGCACCCTGTCATTATCCTAAGCCATTTGTTTTTAAGACCACTTAAGATGACACTGTCTTAAGCCATTTGTTTTTATGTCTTAAAGACCACTTAAGATGATATCCTATCATTGTCTTAAACCATTTGTTTTTAAGGCCATTTAAATGGTCTTAAAAAAAAGTGGCTTAAGGCAATGATATCAACTGTCACAATGAGGAATCCTAAGAAGCTAGGAAATGCTTGGACTGAGATCAAACTTTGTGAGTGAATGGCAAGCACCACTGAAATGATACTCACAGCATGTTCCTAATGGAGATAAAAAGAATCAAGAGCATATTTTATTCAATAACCAAGCAAAAAAAGTATTGGGATGGGTAAGATCTGATCTTTCCCTGTTGACAAGGAATACGAAGTGAAGCACAGGGATGACAAGAAATTTCATGTCTTGATTAAAAATGGAACTCTTCTGGTGTTTATGTAGGATGCCATGATAAAGACCATGATTTTCATGAAAACCCAGGGTCTAGGCTTAATGTGAGTGTGCAGGTTTCGTACATGGCACCCCAGGACACAAATTCCTGGAATTTCCAAGATGATCTGTGATTGGAAACATGAAAATAAGTGTCTGAACTAAAAACTGACATTGAAATCTCCTACTGAATAACACTGGACATCTAGAGATCTCCACTGTGAAGCAAGGCCCCTGTATAAACAGAATGAGTGAGCTGAGATCCTGGTAGGTCAATGAGTACAACTGACATTGAAAAGTCTTGAATAGAATCACTGTGAATGATCAGACCATCCTTTGTGAGAGAAATGGACTGACTTCTCACTAAAGTATGTAGGCCTAGTGTTTATCTCTTGGAATGCTTGTAGTAAATGTGACCTTGATAACTTGAAAGGAGCACCAAATGTAATTTGAAGGCCCTGTGAAAATGATTGGCTGGACTCGTTTATCTCCAAATCTTAGTTCTTCCCATTCTGCAGTGAAATGCTGAGGTGTTTTGTCCACCTGGATATCTGAAATGGTCAGTAAGAGCTGAATGTCATTTGCTTTGTAATGGCTGCACAAAAGAGGAGTTGGTATGAAACAACTGGTCACTGGCTCCATAGGGATTTCTTTCCATCAGGCTTTGTACATTGACTACTTGATGGCCCAAATGGGTTGAAGAAGTCCCTGACTGACATGTCACATTTGGTCCTTCCTGTTCATCTAGTCTCTTCTGGGGAAGGAAGCCAGAATTCCATGATGTTGAGCATGCAATAGATTTGCCTCTTTGGAGACCTATCATCTTTGCTAGCCAAGGTTCCGATAACCTTATCTACACCTTGGCAGACGGAATAGCTTAGTTATATTGGTGCTTTGTCCTAGCAACATCTATTGGATTTCATGTGTTGCCTCCCTTGGTATGTAATGCCAACTAACCAACAGCATGGTGAATTGTACATCCATCAAAAACAGTGGTGGCAATAGACCTAAAAAGGATACTTTGTAAGTTTAACATCAAAAGTATGACTATGTAGCAGAGGGAAGCCATTACAGGTGTATTTGAGTGAAAGGTATTTGTGCAAACATGGACCGACACCGAAAAATTGCTTATTTATCTGTCCATTCAAGTTGTGTGCTCCCCTTGTCTCGATCACGTAGGAACAGTGTTCAAATCTGAGCAACTTAACTTTGATTGGATGCAGTGGGTTGCTGCCACATCCAATGAAATTCACCGACCTGAAGCACAGAAACACCTGCTCGATATGCCAAGGTGACGATAGGGTTATCGAAACTTTGGCTAGCGAAGATGGAGACCTATATTCTGACCTCAAATTGGCCATGGTAAAGAAGGTTTGACAAGAATGGTTACAATATGAGAATCATATGATGATGATTTCTACCCTAAGTGCAAGACACCTACAAAGTTTGGTCAACTCAAGGAACACACTCTAGAATAAAAGTTATTCTGCAAAATCCATTTCTTTGAGCCACAATGACCATGACCTTTTGACCCCCAAATCACGAGGCCTCTTCTATGCCTTAAGTGCAAGCTTGCCACAAACTTTGGTCAGTGTACCTATTATAGAACCAAAGATATTATGCAAAAATCATTTTTCTTCTTTCAGTCAGTGACCTCGACATTTGACCTTAACTGCAAAATCAACAGGCTTCTTTCAAACCCAACATATAAATCATCCACAAAGTATTGTGAAGATGCATGGTTGAGACCTGACATTTTTGCACTGAAACCATTTTTCTTCTTTTAGCCACAGTAACCTTGACATTTGACCCTTTAACCCCAAAATTCATATTGTTCTTCCTTCTCCCAAGTGCAAGCCATCCATAAAGTCTGGTCTCTGTATGTGGTGTAGAAGAAGTTATGCTATGTAGAAAGTTACAGTGACTCTGACCATAAGATTCAAAAGCTGATAGGGTTTTTCTTTACCCAAAGTGCAAACCATCTGCAAGATTTTTAACTGTGGATTGAGAACTCAAATCAATATACAGAAGCATTTTCCTTCCTACAGTCACAATGATCCTGAGTTTTGACCTTTGACCTTGTGACATGAAAATCAATAGAGTTCTTTCTTACTCCACGTACAAGCCAGTCACAAAGTTTGGTATTTGCAGATGGCAAACAACTTGAGTCATTTTCTGGAAACCATTTTTCTTCTTATAGCTGCAGTGATCTTGACCTTTGACCTTTTAACAGTTAAATCAATACTGTTCTTCCTCAACCTATGTGGAAGCCATTCACAATGTTTGGCAAATAATGATGGTAGACAACTCTACTTATTTTGTGGCAACCATTTTTCTTCATAAAGTTACAATGACCTGGACCTTTGATCTTTCATATCTAAATCAATACGGTTCTTCCTCATCTCAAGTGCAAGTCATCCACAAAGTTTGGTAACTATATATGGTGTCCTTACCTCAAGTGCAAGCAATTCACACTGTTCTGCAACTATATACGGTTTACTCTGCAGAAACCATTTTTCTTCTTTCAGTTACCTTGACCTTTGACCTCCTGAGCCTGACATTGATAGAGTTCTTCCTTATCCTATGCGCAAGCCATCTAAAGAGTTTGGTAACTGTATATGGTCACAACTCTAGATATTCTGTGGAAACCATTATTCTTCTATAAGTCAGCAACTTTGACATTTGACCTTTTGAACCTGAAATCAATTGGGTTTTTCTATGTGCAAGTCATCTACAAAATTTAATAACTGTAAATGGTGAACAGCTCAAGTTATTCTGCACAAACAAAATTGTTAACAGACTGACATGATAAAATAATATCCCTTATGGGATATATTGATGATGCAAGACCATAGACAAAGTCTGATGCAAATCAGCTCTGAAATATGGTTCCAACAGCGGGAACAAGCCTAGTCACTCTGATGCCAAACTTTACAGAGATTCATGAGCATCAATCAACATCAAATTCATTTGAAGTTTAAAGCTCACATTCCAAGTTTAATCAAAACTTGACTACAAATATGGTCTCTGGAGAAGCAAGAAGCTCATGTCAGTCAAATGCATGATTGCATCATTAATGTGCACTGATTTCAATCTTTATCACACTTGTACAAGATCTTGATGATATGAATCAATATTCCAGGACTGATTGAAATTGGATCAGAAATATGGCTCCTGGAATTGTAAGAATCAATGCAAGATCACCCCATTACTATCCACAAATCTCACTTGTTGTAAGCTTATATGCCAAGTCTGGAAAGAATCAGAGCAGAAATATGGCTTCCAAAGTGATAACAAACTCAGCCAATCAAATGCAAGATCACATAAGTAATATGTATGCATCTTGCTTGTTATCAGTCTTGTCTGATATCTTGATGATATAAGTTTATATTCAAAGTTTGATCAAAACTAGAGATAAGAAATATGATATACAGAGTGCCAACATGCAGTTGTTGATGTAGAACCTTACATAACCACATTTGACCTTATGGCCAAGTCAGTTAATACAAGCTTGGTCCATTTTATCTTTTGAATATTTGAACTGCTATTGTGAATTTTGATGAAAGTAACTGTGTAGTCAAGAATAAATTTTAAAAAAAAACTATTTTCCAATTCATTTCTAAGCTGATCTGATAAATAATGCTTTTCTTCATTTTCACAAAAGCTTTGCTAGATTGATTGTAGCATCATCAGTAAATGATCCAAGTCAATGATTAATTTCTAACTTTCAAATACCTGCCAGTGAAAGCTTTTGCTACTTTCTTTTGGAATGAACTAGAAATGGTTTCATAGAAAAAAAAATAACCTGCCAACTACAGCAACCATTTTTGATTGCATGGGAAACTGTCCCAAGAAAAATATGTAACAAAAAATAAAAAGAGGTCAGAATTACCAACATTGATAGGACAGTCCTGCATATTAGAGAAAATAAAATGAGGTTTACATATCCCAAAATAATCTAAATAAATGTAGTGCACATATCCATAAATAATATAAATCAATGAGGTTTATTACATATCCCACAATAATCTAACAAAATGAGGTTTACTACATATCTCACAATAATCTAAATGAAATGAGGTTTATTATTTATCCCAAAATAATGAGGTTTACCACATATCCAAAATCTAAACAAATGAGGTTTACTACATATCCCACAATAATCTAAATAAAATGAGGTTTACTACATATTCCACAATAATCTAAACAAAATGAGGTTTACTACATATCCCACAATAATCTAAATAAAATGAGGTCTACTACATATCCCAAAATAATCTAAATAAAATGAGGTTTACTACATATTCCAAAATAATCTAAATAAAATGAGGTTTACTACATATTCCACAATAATCTAAATAAAATGAGGTTTACTACATATTCCACAATAATCTAAATAAATGAGGTTTGTAATAACAATGCAGACTTGCCAACCCTGACAAGTCCATCTCAGTAAGGCAGTTGATTTTTTCCATAACAATGACCAGTTTTCAGTAAGGTGTAACAAAATATCAATAACTGCAATTGCAAAGCTGGAAAACATAATTAAAAGTTTGACGCTGCGACAATAACATTATGTTCAATTGAAAAGTTTGTAATGTATGCGTAGACTTTATTTACCACTAGTACAATTGCACGAACTTTAGTTCCAAAACCTATGCAACTCAAAGGCTTGTTGCTATCTCTCAACTTGACATAATTCTTGGAAATACTTTTTCCATTTCATATGATGATGGCAATCATATTATCCCGTGATGAGAAGTACTCAAATTGGCATGGGATGTCCAATAGATGTAAGTGTGTCCTCTCCATCTTTTAATCACAAGAATCTGAATATTCCTTTTATTCTTCTGTGTTGATTATTAACACTTTTCTAGAGGCTTATTTTCCCTTTCGTCTTAAACATGCATCACTTTCAGGATGCCATTTTTAAAAAAATTCTGTAATCAACAGTTTGATCATGCAGATGCTTCGCATGAACAAATAGGTGCAGTTTAAAGCATCTGGGGTGCTGCTGTAAAGTTAGACAGGTTCCCTAACTAATTTCACAAATTCTAATATGAAACCCGGATCCAAATAAAACACATATGAACCAATTATCCAGATTTTTCCACAACGATCATTTTTCCACAGTTTTTGCTTGTATGCTGTAAGTCCGTATTTTAAGGGTAATATTTGTAAGACTTACAGCAAAATCGTAAGAGTTGGCAGGTGTGATGATGTGAAATAGACAAAAATCTTAAATAGGAAAAATGATACTTACGAGTTACTTTACATATGGGTGGTATTCTCTGTAAACTGGTTACTACAAGGAAAAAAATATTTCTGCTGTATAAATGTACATATAAATTAGATTTAAACCATGTTATAATGTAAAGTTAAAGATTTAATCTAGTGATATATTACAGAAAATATCTGCAATCCAATTAATATATATAATAATTTTAAACTGATCAGGAATTCATCCTGGAAATTTGAAGACTAAGTAATCAGACAACATTCAACAATGCAGCTAAAATGTGGGAAGAAATCCTACTTTTTCTATTTTACTTCCATTTTTGTGTGTACAATCATAGTCTCACAAACTTAATCATAATTTTTTCAAGTTGTATATAAACAATATTTGCTTGTATCAAGTCAATGACATGTTTCATTGAGTGGATGCAAAGCCAGAAGTAAAAATAGCTGCATTTTTCACCCATAGCTTTGGCTATGTATTTCTGCCATACTCATTTCCCCATAAATATGTATTGGCATATTTTACAGAAACTGGTTTTGTTTCTATTTTAAAATTAGTTTTGGTCATTATGTTTATAATTATATCTGCAAAAGACAATACAGTTATATCCACTTGGTTTCTCTCGATTTGTTCTAGTAAAATACGTTTCTTCGATAATGCTTACCTGATCAAAATATCTTGGAAATACTATCACTAACTCACAAATCAAGCCCTCCCAAGTAAACATCTTTTTTTCACCTATGGGAGCTAAACATTGTCTTGCCACATGTGGCAGTCAGACAGAGTGATCTCCCATTTATATAGTGATCAGTGCCAAATTCCATGTGTACCTCTAACAACTGGGGCTGAATGTACGTCTCATAGTAGGATATAACTCTGAAGGCTTGGAGGATGTATTTGTATTATGGTTGAGTAAGTATTATCAAAGAAACACGTTACTAGAAAATATGGTTTCTTCAAAAATACTTTACCCAATCATAATATCTTTAATAGAATAGGCAACATGTGGAAGAGTTACATTACTTTACCCTGGAGTGACCATCTCCAATCCCCTAAGGTATGTGAGTATGCTTCTAGATTGAGAACTGGGCTGGAGAGAAGGCTCTGTATGCATAAAACACAGCTTGTGGAAAAGGAAAAAGTTTCCCTGCCATAAATCCAGGGAAGCTGTCTGGTGGCATTCTTAAGAAGCTGCCAAATAATCCAGGAAGGTCACATACTGTGGTGTGGAGACAGATCCCACTTGGTCAAATTCAGCCTTCTGGGATGGAAGATCCCTGAGGTGAAAGCTAGACAAAGCTGACTACTACCTACATCCCATGACTTGTACAATGTCAGCTTGGGAACAGTTTTGCTTGAATGTGATATTTGTTGTGATGAACCAAACTTCATGAGCTGAAATGCATAATAAACTCATTCATTCTGGATTAATTCATTATCTGCAGCATAGATAACCCACCTTATCCAGGACAACAGATCCTTCACTGAGATATTATCCTTTCCCTCTTTCAGAGTTAAGAATCAACAGGGTATCCCTCTTTGCAGTGGCTTGGTAATTTTCAGGTACCACTTCAAAGCTCTTATTAGGTCCTGTAGATGAACTTGAGTTGAAGAATACAGGCTAGAAAGAGGTATAACCACAAAAGACTGCCTGCCCTTGAGCAGGCACCTGTTCCTGGCAATGAAAGTATGGGCCATCAGCAAGGACACTGACCTAACCCATCAGAACTGTAAACAGTTCGAGTCAACTGGCCAAGCATGTATTTTATTGATCCTGCCTGCTGTAGCTAATACAATCAGAAAGCAGGTCTTAGAGAAGTGAACCAGTGAAGTTCTCAAATGGTACCACATTCAGTAAGGTCAACACACATAACAGATTTCCCTCAGGGCAGAGCAGCACCTTTTGAGCATGTGAAATTAACATTCAACTGTAGGTTGGAGAGGTCTTTGTTTCATCCTATTTCCTTTATCTCATGATGGTGCAGCAAGTGAGAGACTGTGGAACAGTAGCCTTTTATCGTGATCAGAGCTAACTTTTTCTTATCAAAGTAGGAAGTTAACTATCTGAGGCATTGAAACCTTAAACAGAGAAATGTGTTCATGCTCAATTCATTATCAGAATATTCTCCACTTCCCCTTATATGCTTTCAAACTGTCTTTCTAGATTGGCAAGTCAACAGATGCTAGAAATCTGGACCAAGCTTGTTCACCAAGAAATAGGAGGAGGATAAAGCTCTGGTGGTAACGGGCGAAAGGCTTCTTTAATTCATGCTCAAATGGCAGTCTTCTCTTGACAGTGTTAGGTCTGGCAAAGATGATGGAGCTTGTAAGTGTACATCATTGTCTCGAGCGAAATGTGGCATCATGTGCAATTTGAGATGGCACTGGCAGAGAATGTCTGAAGTGGTAGCCAAACCATGCTAAAGACTGTCCTGTGGGTACTGTGGCACTAAACTTGGCATAGGATGCCACTAGTGTTTTATAGCATTAGAGGGGGTATGCTGATCCACGAGAGTGCTGGTGTTCTGGAGTTGTGTAACCATCCTGGACAAAGACATTCCATCCTTTGACTGCAAGGGCAAGATTGACTGTGGTGTTGACCTATTGTGATTTAAAATGTATGACAGAGCTTGGTCATGGCAGAACAAAGCCATTTTATCTTCCATAACTTTGTCCAGATCTTTATGCTGGTATGGGTTAGGGGATCTTTATCCACAAAAGCAGTAATTATTTGCATGGTGCAAGACAATATCTGAGTAGGCTTGATTTGTTTTTGATCTCACTTATATGCAGCCGGTTAAGACAACTGTCCGTCAAACCCATGCAGTATCAAGCCTATAGCTTCCATCAAAAAAAGTTTGTCAGGTTGAGACAGTGAAAGTGGGGCTTTGGCTGTAACTGTCATTGACAGGAATATCCTGTATCATTTGTTGGCTGGTGGGCTCTCTGAATTGTGATACTCACTAAACAAAAAATTCATTGATCGAGGTGGAGATGTCAGCATGAATATTAACGGCAGAGTTATCTCTCATAGTGTGCTTCTGTTTTCTCTGTTTCCATTTTGCTTGTGTTGCAAGTACTAAGCCCCACTGACTTTCAGTGCAGCCCATGCATATATGAAACGTGTTCCCTGAGTGGCAACTCACACATGTTAGACATGTACTATGGTTGTCATCCACACCTTTCCACTGGGTCCCCTGTCTGCACTTAGTCCTTCTCGTAGTCAAAATCTGAAGTAAGAATCAGAGCAGACAATAATATACATGTGTAGCCAGCCACGCTTCTTACTTTATGAATCCACGGATTGGATGCTATGAAGGCTAATACACTATACTGCATGAAATTACCTGAGAACAAGCCAAGTGATAGACAATACTGGTAGCAATAGCCAAATGTCACTTTCCATAACTATCAATTATTATATACAACATGTTGGGTAAACTTAACTGTAAGAAAGGTCCCAGGAAACTGCCTATGCAGGTAAAGTCATTGAAGCATTGATCTTAATAGCGATGAAGTGCAACTGTGACCATAAATATATGTTAAAAAGCTGACTGTATCTATCCAACCAAAGTGGTAATTATACAGCAAAACGTGTGCATCAAAGATATATATAGCCAGTGCAATGCATACTTTTCTACAGCACAAACATTACCTGCACAATACAATAATGTTATTAATTATATGAGTGCCCAACCAGTAGGCCACACTAGTGGCTTGTGCAGGTAAATATAAAAGAGCACCTATGTTTGTGACAAAGTTGAAATTATACAATAGACAGAAAGATTTTGTAAAAGAGAGGAGCAAGAAAAGACTTGATCTTCATCATAAGACCACCACATCAATGTGGAACATAACATACTTTCAAGTAATGATACAGAAGCATTTCAAGTTTATTCTATAATCTAACATGGCTCTGTTACAGAGTGGAAAGTAAAGTTTAATGAAAATACTTAAAGCACTGACACGTTACCTTAAAGACATCCCCCTCCCCATGGTACACAAAATGCATGTTATTCATGGTGTATAAGTATACCCTGTTACATCCTTTAATTTCGAACAGCTTGAGGTTATAATGCATAAATGAATGTATGATGAAAAATAAAAACATCAAGCCACAACTCAGAACCCCCAATATCATACACACCATACCTTCTAGTGATGACATATAAATACATCAAGTTTCATTCCTTGCAATGTAAAGATATAATACTGAACCTTGACCCTGAGAATTGGACCCCAAATGCGGTATGCAGCATCAGTTATAATGATATACAAGTGTTATAATGATATACAAGTGGACCAAGTTTCACTCCTTAATCTCAAATGGCTTGAAAGTTAAAGAGTGGAAAATTAAGTTTGACAAAAAGAGAATTATACCGAGCCCTGACCTTGACCATCAAGACAGAAGACCCAATATGGTACTTGACACACCTAATGTATTAGTATACTGCGTTTCATCCTTTAATCTCTGAGGGCTTGAAAGTTAATGAATGGAAACAAAAGTGTGATGACTGGACAAAGAAACAAACAGATTGATTTAAATGCAAATATAAAATCCAAAGCTTCTTGCAAAAAGTCAGGGGAACCAATGGAAAAGAGGTCAAATGGACCTGAGATTGTTCACCTGGCTAACAGATGCCTAACAGCAAAATGCAAGCCAAGAAATATGGATGAGTAGGAAATGTCTGCAGAAATATCTTCCAACACTCTAGATTTCATCATTCATTATGAAAACAATTGTTTCAAGGTTTATGCATTTATTTTATAATTACCCATAACTGATGGATCATTTGTACAATACTTTTAAAGACTTTCTGTCAAATTTAATAAAATTTTATTCAGTAGCTTTTGAGAAAAAATATTTAAAAAGATTTTCTATTTCAAGTAATGTGGCCTTATTTCTTGTCAATGGCATCTGTTGTTAATTTCTTCCATGCCAGTATGCCTTTGTGAAATATAAGTCCTGTCTGGTGGCTTTTGAAAAGCCATTTAAAGGTATTTCTATTTTTAGTAATGGAAGCCATTCTAGATGGTGGATCAGCATCATTTGCACAGATCAAAAACTCATTATATCGGAATGCTTTCTGTCAGATTTGATCA
>JAECUM010022531.1:0-43058 GCA_016617855.1 Megalonaias nervosa | reverse complement strand
ATGGGTATTTTCTTTTGGACCATTTGGCGAAGAACGTGTCGATGTTTGGCAAAGCATTCTTTCTGGTGTTTAGTCAAAGGTATTGTTCCTTTCAAGACATTCAGACAACATTCGCTCTCGGTATCGATGACGTCTTTGGAGGCAGTTTGAATGAGTCTTTTCTCGTATGGGTGAAGAAGTTTTGGACATGACGGACAACATGTCCCAATGTCTGACTAAACGAGGTGGCAGTCCTTTTCTTTTCTTTCCTTTGGAGGTAGAAGAGGAATGTCTTTTGGGGGTGACATCTTTCTTGGTTGGTTGATTCCGTGGCACACACCAAAAATTATATTAATGTCGATGACTTGTCACACGGCCTTTTATCCTTTTTTTGGGACTATCGCTTCGTCATAAAGGTGACGATGTGTTTCCAAAATCGCCAAAGAATCCTCCTCTTTGGTTACTCCTCTTTTTCTTTGGACGAGTGTGTCTTTTTCTGGGGTTACGTCGATGTTTGGCTAAGCGCTTTTTCGGATGACGACACTGTCTTTTCTTTTTCCTTTCTGGACAGGAGATCGACGATGAGGGGACATCTTTTGGTGCACAAAATACACTGAAGTCCATGACTCGACATGAGCCTTTTTGTCTTATTGTTTCTTTTGGAGCTTGTCCTTTAACTTTGTGGCAAAATTATCTACTAACTTTTCCATTTCAAATAAATGGCCAAAGATAGCTCCCCTTTGGTGGCTTCTCCTTTTCTTTGGACGAGTGTGTCTTTTCTGAGGGTGACGTCGATGCTTGGCGATGCATTTTCTCGGATCACGTGAATGTCTTTTTCGTTTTCCTTTTCCTTTTTGGACAAAAGAAGGACGACGTTGGTGACGGTGTACACTTCTTGGAGGGGACATCTTTGGGCGAGCAGCAGCACAAAAACACTGATCCCTATTGTTTGCCTCTGGTCTTTTTTATACTGGAAAGCGTCACCACTCATTGTCTTTACGTCGTATCAACTTGATGACAGGCAACACACGTCGTGGAGGAGTTCGCAACGGACTAAATCGGGACAGTTCTCGCTTGGACAAATCCGGTAAACTCTGTAACATGCCCGATCTTTCTTGGACTTTAATTTTGGGGGCAGGTACTTTGTGAGCAGGGGCCACTGCCGCTAAAGAGGAAGAGGGTGTCACCACTGGAGGTCGTGGCTTGAGAATGTAAGTTTGCGTCCTGGCGTCAGCGCCTCTCGCGGTTAGAAGCTGTTTTCTGTGGACTTTTCTTTTTCTTTTTCTGTGGCTGTGACCTGGTCTTGACACCGTTGCTCTTTTTCTTTTTCTTCTGGATACGTCGGGGAGTGGCTTTTTTCTTGGGAACAACTTTGGGAGCATTGGGATCCCATTTTAAGAGGGAGCACTCCTAGAGAACCGCTACCTCCAGGTTTCAAAATGATTTGCTTTTTGGTTTGAGTGTCGATGCGAGGATCGGCTAGTTGCGTCAAGGCAACTTTGTTTCTCTCAAAAACAAAACGTTTGGTTTGATGTGGAATCTGAATGATGCCTTGCAGTAATTGACGTGCTGTAACCGTAAACCATCGTAAGACTTCTTTGAGACTAGCTTCTAAGACACGAGCACGTATCAGTTTGATGGGAAGATGAGACTGATGGGACGTCATGTTAACGATGTGTGAGACAGAGCCAAAGTGACCAAGGTTTTCATAGATTTTTTGGTGGATGTGGTTGCGGTTAAGTCGACGACTGGAACGTGTACTCGACAGGTTCTCCGTCTTGGCACCAGTGGTGAAACAGATGGGTACGAAATTGCAAATAATCGGGAGTGGTGGGTTTTAGATCCACGAGTAAATAGGCACGTGGGGTTTGAGTGGCATCGTCGTACGCGTGAGTCAGCCAAGGCGTTCCTGACTATTTGGCTAACACTTGAACTTGCGATTTATCTCTAGCGCTTTTAAACAAGACAACGTAATGAGCATTGAGACTGATGGTGCGATGGGCTTTACTTTGTTGAAACAAATTTTGAGTGATGTAAATGACACTGGCCTTACGATAATGCCCTTTGCTCGTAAACCAGAAATCGTCAAAAATAACCAAATGGGTTTGACTAGGGTCAGACACGATCCCGTCGTCTTCGCCAGGAATGCCTTCTACAAACACGATGGAATCGCCTTGACTTTCTCGCAGAAGGCTATACGCCGATTGCCACTCTTTGTAACACCACACAATTCGTTGAGGGGGACGATCGATCAAATGATGTTTATGTTCGATCAAACGTTTGATAAATTCGGTTTTGCCTGATCCGCTCGGTCGGGCAATTATCATGTTAAAGGGACGCCGAAGATACCAGGCCTCCCAACTAGCACGATCTAAGTGTTCGTCGATGACTTTGAAAGAGGAGGAAGAGGGAGTAGAGGTAGTAGAGGTAGCCATAATAGTAGTAGTGTTAAGGAATGTCACGTTTGACAGGAAGACAGACAAGATAAGAGTTTTTATACTTTTTTCAGGACATGTTTATTGCCATCTTTAAATGTGAACAACACGAAGGACAAAAATACATAAAAGCCAAATGGTTAAGTACATGAATAAAAGACACATCAAAACGATGATAATGGAATATAAACAAGTCTCGGTACAACATTTGTGGTGACGAAAATGTGGTGTCCTAGGGACAGTCTGTAATGTTCTTAGAGTCTCTACACTCGTTGGTACAGTCACACAGGGGACCTCCCGGAATGACCTTTCGTGGATGTCAATGACAGTCCTGTCCTGTCCTGAAGGGAGTGGTTCTTCTTCTTCTTCTTCTCGTACTGTCACTAACACAGGTTTAAAAGTTACTTTTTTCACGGAACGTTTTAGTTGTTTAGGATGATAAATCTTTTGCATAGTGGGCCACTTCTTTAGTCCAAGCCTCGAAACCCCAACTTTTCCAGTCACGTACATATTTCCAGTGAGGGTGTAAGTCACAAGCTACATACACATGGTCGTACACATCTTCAGTACCTAAAAGTTGACGAATCTTTCTTTCCTGTAGAGGTTGTCGAGAAGTATCGAGATGAAAGCGCAAAGCTTTGAGCAGAATGAGTCTCTCGTGTACATTTAAAGGGATCACTTTCATGCTTTTTGGAGTGGAATGTACTGTTCGTAAAGAGTCCACAAAGAATCGGCTGGTAAATGAAATCCCAGAAAGCGAGACACTAAGACACACACCACACGTCGACCCCAATTCAATGGACACAGTTCTCGTAATAGGCAATGGTAATCGTCTACCGTTTGAATAGTGTCATTGATTTCCTTCCACGGAATCTGTATTATCACGAATGATGAAGGTCGTGGCATGATAGTCCGTTTTAATACCTCTTTTTCTCGAAGGCAATAAGTGTACTTTCTGCACAGAGATGGTCGTACTCCAGTGGCAAATCTAAACTGTTTAGTCACTAACTTGCACATCACACACCATTCAAAAGTGTCCTCTTGAACTAAGTTTACATTGTGTAAAAGATTTTGGTAACCCTCTAACTCTTCTTTTGGAATTCGTTGCAGTATGTTTACCTTGTAAAAAGAATCAGTAACAAACCAGTCCTTCTCGCACAGGGGTAGTCGAACAATGTCTGACCAATGGAACGCTTTCATAACAATCAGTCCTTTTATAGCATTCAGGTACCAGTGGTTCAAACATCGGTGATGTAACGGATGCAATTGTTCTTTGCGTTTCACTTGTATTTTGACCAACTCGTAGTAAATGCGTTCTCTTAACTCCACAGGCAAACCATGAATGTTCTCTTGTAAAGTATCCACGATGATGTCAGTCAAACACTTCTCCTAGAGCGAAAGTAATGGACGTAGTGAATAATTTCTGACCACTGCCATTCCAGGAATCGGTCAAGAATGTCAATAAAATCGTCAAATGTAAGTGGTCTAAAGCGGAATATTAGGATGAACCCTTGATCCAGAGAAATCGGACTTGTTTGTTCACTTTTGTCAATTTCCTCTTGTGAATTTCTGGACACAAAATATCTACAGTCACTAATTGAGATTTAGCTCTGGCAAGTCTCTGCCAAATGTTCTTGTAGATCTTCTCTTGCAATTCGTTTGGAAATCTTTGAATATTATTTTCTAAATGGGGTTTAAATACTTGTCTAGGTGTTATCCACCGTTTGACTCCTAGCCAAGCAACTGGTTTCTTAAACGACATGGTAGGCCCACTTCAATGACGAGGTCCCACTAAAGGTAGGTAGTGACAATCCGGAGACTATCGAGCATGTTCCAGGTAAGCGCAATCTTTCTTCTCCCACTCGTGAAGTGACACACCGCAACTGAAGCACTTGACTTTATCCCCTTCGCCCAAGTAGATAAATCCGGCTCTAGCTAATTCTTCGGGGGTAGGTCCTCCCAGATATTTTGGCCATTTTCCTCGGAAGGTTTGGATCAGACTTTCAAAGTCGCAGTATTCAGGCAAACGCACAGGGAACGAATATTCGTCTTTCACGGGTTCATTTCTATGAGGGTAGGGTGAAATATGCAAGAGTTTGATCAGTTTGGGATTACATCCGTAGGGTGGTAGACGCATGGTTTCATGTTGACATTCACCATGAAAACCAGTAAAGTAAAAACGTGAACAATGACGAGTGGCATCGCTTTCGCATACGTCAGGTTTCACACGCACCGCATCACTTTCCATGATAGGTCTAGTCATAGCAAAGTTCCCATTATGTGATACTGAATCGCTGAGGTAACAGCGTACGGCATCCCTGCCATCGCAAGGCACAGCATCACCAATCTTGAACTGCGTCTGTTTGAAAGGATTCATCTTACGTTCTTGGTGTTGGTAGTGACAATGAACTATCGGTTTTGGACGTTGTCCTTTTTAATATGTTGACCAATATCGATGTGACCTTACGGTAAAGTGAAGTGGTTAGGAAGCCGAACTCGCTTCTGGTACACGATTTGATAGACTTTTTCCAAAGGCCGACTGACAATTTGGTGTGTGGGTAAACATACAATCTTGTGCGGCTCGTGGGTGGTCACTTTAAAGTTTCCATCCTCTCCAGACTGCAAGGCTTCTTTCAAGACGCCAAAGTTCACCAGTCGACTAGTGCGATAATTGAGAGTCAATCCTTTCACTTTACACTCTGTGTGCACTTCTCCTTGTGGGTCACGGTATTCGTAGCCGTAATTTTTGGGACCGCCACTTGCAAAACTTAGAATCTTGTCGTCGGGATGCTCGTCCGTCCAGGCTCCTAAACGGTCTCCTTCGATGTTAGGGTGTTGTTGACCCAGACGATCGATGTAGATGCAACTGTCCGTGTCAAAATACAGCACACGATCTCCTAACAGTTCTAAAGCTTTGTACAGTTTTAAGCGAGCATGGGCTGTCACGTAAGCCGCAATGATGACATTTCCAAATTCTACAAAGTTCATTTCTTCTTCGTAATTGACGTAACGAAGTCCACGTGTTTCATGTATTTGGTTTTGTCGTGAATCATCTGGAAGTAGCGAGAAGGTTCTGTCAAATACTCCGTCTTGGGTAAACACGGTCGTTGTGCCATTTTACCCCACAAGCAATTTAACATCACTTTGGCAAACGATCGCCTTCCTTCGTTTTTCTCGATGTGGTCTAAAGTGATGCCTTCCTGCTCCAGTATTTGTCTTTGAATTTCTTTTGGTCTTCGGGAGTGTCGCACCAAGAAGGATAGCAGCTGACTTCTTGTTTCAGTTTTAAAAAGGCATTCACGTAGTCTGCAAAAATGCCTTTTTGTATCTCGTCGCCCTTTTGGTATTTTTCTGTAATCGGAACGTGGTAAATTTCGTACACTTCCAACAGTTGGTTTCCCAGGTCCAGAGCTTTAAACAATTCCACGCTGACCCACGTTTCCGTCAAGGCGCGTTCTTCCTGGGTGTGCTGACAAGGTTGTTCTTGGTAGCACGTTCCGGCACAAGTACGTCACAAGGGAAACATCAGTTTTCCTTGGCAATGGTGAGGTAAAACGGGATGGTACAAGTACGTGGGAGGCAAGACTTTGCACTTGATCAATCCTTCGTATTGGCGAATGTTGTCCAGGTCGATCTGTTCCGTCAGCAATTGCGGGTGCCCTGCGAAAAAGTGACAATGTTTGCACACGTACGGATACAGAGAACACACGTCCAAGTATTTGATTTCCTCTCCTTTCTCTTCGTCGGCTTGGTACAGCAAACAGGTGGCATTCGTCCGTCCACCGTACAAACTGTCCCTTTGGTTCAGTGGGTCCACCAGCTTGTAACATTCCACGATGCGCTTAAACTCGGGATCAGTTTTCAATCGGTGATCGTACTCATGTTTCCACATTTCTACCACTTGGTATCCTTGCTCTTCTAACTTCAAGCGTCGCTGACAAGTGGCCTAATACAAGTCTTCCATAGTCCGTTGTAAAACTGATTTGTCGTGTTACGTTGAGGGTAGCAGATAGGACATCCGTGAAATAAGCACCCGTTAAACTCGTGCACGATCTTGGGGTTTTCTAAGTCCCAACCATCCACCGAATACGTTCCGATGGTCTTTTCGCCTCTTCCGTTTAGAGCATGTTGGATCCATTTGTCTTCCTTGTCGCACAGGTAATGTAACCAACGTAGGGCTTTGACCGAGTAATGACGTTTGACAAAATTGGTCGTTTGAGGACTGATGACAGCTAGGGTGTTTTCGGGCATGAATCGTTGGCGGTACACTAAGGAACACGCTTTGGCAATGGCGTAAGCCTCTTCCAAAGAATCGATCCATCCGTGTTCCATGAACAGTTCTCCAAATTTTCCACAGCAACACTGTAAAATGTCAACGTCGGAACGACAATATTTTAACATTTCTTTCTGAAAGTCGAAAGGGTCCGAGGCGTGAGTCTGGTACCATGCGTAGAAAGCTTCTAGTTGTTCGGTACGCATGTTGTAGGGGTCGCAATAGTGAGCCTCAGGCAAATGGGCTAGAACGGCTTGTTGATTGGCTTCGGTATTGAAAAAGTGTGGAAAATAGCCTTTGGCCATTTCTGCCATTCCAAACGTTTTAGGCATGCGACTCAAAGGCATGGCCAAGTAACTCATCAAATCTTTAAACTGCACTTGATCCACTTGCATGGAAATGATTTTGGCTCCGTTCAAAGTCACTTTAGAACGTTCGGTACTTTGTTCCGTATAGTATCTGAGAAGAAATTGTCCATCGTATCTCGAGAAATTGTAAGCCATCACCGTGGCATAGCGATGACAATCTCCGTAACGTTCAATATCTTCTTGACTCCACGTCTCGTCGATAGGGTCTAAGATCCATTGGGCGAAATCGGCTAGCGTGTTCGGTCCCCGGAAGATTTTTTCACGTCCTCCAGTAATCTTGCTACAGTGAGGGCAATGAGTAAAGATAGTCTCTTGGATGCACTTCTCACACGCTCGGTGAGCCACGCAGAAATTAGGAATGTGAATGCCAGTCTCTTGCATGCATTCGAAATCGAAAAAGATGAAATTGCCTTTCTTCTTCTGGTCATTATCTTCTTCTTCTTCATGTTTGGAATGGTATTTTTGAATATAGCTATGGTGTTCCACGTCCATGATTTGGCGACAAATGTGACATCGTTTCTTTCTTGAACATACGTGAGCCTTAGCACTATTGGTACGTATGTCTTGTCCACAAGTAGGGCACAATCTCAGGAGTTGACAAGCACTTTTCTGCTGTGAACCTTGCGTCTTCAAAAGTTGTTAGTAACAGGTTGGACTGACAAACCTGCGCTGACAAGCTGGGCAATGCACTCGTTCTTGTCCTTCGTCCAGACAGGGCTTAGAGGCTAACCATCCCTCATATTTCGATCCACAATGCTTGTGTTGCTCTCGATTTTTATAGCCATAGTCACATTTCTCAGAATAATAACCGTATCCCAGAAATGCAGTGATACTGGTAATGGCATCGAAATGTTCATCGTGATGATAGACGTGAATGTATTTTCTGTCTTTGAAATTTTTGCCTCGAAACAACAGAGGTCCGCGCACTTCTTGAAGGTGAACTTTCAAGGTGTAGCGTGGAGCCAAGACGTCTTGCAACTTTTGCATTTCAGGAATGCCACAGGGTATGTCTTTGGATATCCCCGCTTGCTGTAACAGGAGTTCTGCTTCTCTTTGTTGTTTGGTTCGGCTAGATTTTCGAATAGTTTGCCAGGTTCTTTTCCATTCTGCCGTGTCCTTCATGTCGGCATGCGTTCGTTCCACCACGATGGCACAGGCTAAACACATCTTGTCTTGAGTGTTGTTAATTTGAACGACGCTGCGCTTGATGCTACGAAGGTCGTCCACCAATAACACCTTTTTGCGTTGTTCTCTCCTTTGGGGAAGAGACACGTGGGTCATGAACAGTGTCGCTTTTCCGTCGGTGATGTGAAACTTGTCGTTAGATTGCTGTACGTGTTGAATCTTGCCGATGACTTTGGAAGGTGTCAATTCTGCTGGACTGCAAAACTCGATCCAAACGGGGGACTTCAAACTGTCGTGATGAATGGAAGGTCTCAAGCGATCGTCTTCTTTGGCTTCACATTGCTGTTTCAGTGTGGTTAACAAAGAATCCCACACATTGGTGATGAACCCCTCTGCTTTCTCCAGTGGTACGTCGGACTTGAAATCTTTAAACTTCACCGTGTACGTGTAGGCTGTGGTTCTAACTTTTCTAGAGGAGCGTTTGTCCGTCTCTCGAATGTGGTAGTACTTTTCAGGGTTTACTGGTAGTGATGGACTTTGACTTGGTGTAGACTCTCTAGGCCTAGATTCTGGCTGACTCATCTCATCTTCAAAATCGCTGGCATGAATTTGAGCCAAGACTTCAGCTACTGTGCGAGGCGATAAATCACGTTTCTGCCTCTTACTTTCTTCTCCTTTCTTTACGAAATGATGCGATCGTTTCATCTTGAATGCAAACAGTCAAATGACTACATTTCAAACACCATGGACCCCTATATACTCATGTCAGACTCAATGGATATATAAAGGGCTGGTGCCTTCCCTCTCAGTATTCATTTCACCCTCACACCGACCAGCACGATGGAAGAGCCTACACAGATCGAACTTCTGATAAGAGCTTTGCGAGGTGTCATAAGAAAGTTTTCTTCAGACAAGCCGACGGACTACTCCACCTTCTTTCGAGATAAAAGTCAAGATACTTGCTATATCTGTCAGAAGAAAGGGCATTGGGCTACAGAATGTTGAGACCGTCAAAAAAGCAAGACCAGTGTCAAAAGAGACAAAAGTCAGATACCTGTTATCATTGTCAAGAGAAAGGACATTAGTCTTCAGACTGCCCTAAGAAACAACAGGGGCAGGAGGAGGAGGAAGAGGAGGAAAAAGAAGTAACCTCGGCAAAAGAAGAACCCCGACACGTTCAGAAAGAGAAGACAGAAAAGAAAAGAAGAAGAGAAAAAAGTCAGGAAGAAGAGGAGGAAAAAAAATTTGAAAGTGAAGAAATTCAAAAAACAGAGAGAGTGAAAGAAAAAAAAGACACAGAAGAAGTCTATGAACTTTTTAAAAAAGTGTTGTGTTGTGTTGTGACATTGAATTGTAAATATTTGTACCAGAATAGACCAGATTGAAAAAACGTAAGTGTCTCTTGGTTTTGATATTTTAAAAAAAAGGGCCTACGATCACGCATTCACACAAATACATCATAGAGCAAATAAGGGATTTTCGAGTTTTAATTGATTGAGGCAAAATGAATATTATCTCTTTTCGAAAGAAGTGAGTGGCCCTGAAAAGGACCGTTGGGTGTTTGTTTTTTTTTTTAAAAAATAAAACTTGGAACGAGAAGCAATCAGCTTTAACTGCCCTAAGCCTTTGCCACGGCCAAGGTCTACTTCTGGACTTGCCCCTGTCAATGATTTGGTAAATATCACTAGGGGTGGTATCTCAGGTGTAGTAACAGGTTTGGACTGTTTGGTTCGGGAAGGTCTTTTTCTCTTGGGTCGTAATAAAGAAGTCTGATACATTTGTTTCAGACTTCTTAACTCGGCCAAAATGTCCAAGAGTACCATTACCGTTTGAGGTTCACTGTTCTCCTTCTCTCCTAGACCTTGTTTCTTCTCTACTGCTTCTTCCTGTCGTTTCCTTCTTGCCTCTTCTTCTTCTCGCTGTTGCTGTTCAAGGAGAAATGCTTGTTCTGCCTCTTTCTGCTGTTGTAAAAATTTCTCCAATTCTTCTTTCTGTCTCTGTTTAAAATCCTCGACGTGTGGTAAAGAAGGAGAAGGTGGTGAAGGTACTGGTACCGGAACAAATTCTTGCGAAGAGAGAAAATCTACTAAATCCCAGTTGAAATCGGTCTCTTCTGGAAGTAGCGCTGTGTTAACTTTGGTAGCCACTGCTATACCATCGCTTTTCGTCTCCAAAGCCGGTGCACCCCAGTTCATCGTCTTCTTTGTTTCTGTCATGTTTCACAAAACAATGTCGCATCGATTCACTGCGCACAGACGCTAGCGCACCTATATAGGGAATGTGACGTCACAGGTAGCTCTCTTCGGATTGGAAGAGAGACTCCGCGAAGTGACTGAATTTTGTAACGCGTGTTGTCATTGGTGAACAATTTCAATCCGTTTCGATCCGGTCTTCCACTATAAATAAACGCGGTTCACTTCATTCCCTTCAACTGTTCTCGTCACAAGATGTGGACCAACGTAGAATCGTCTACCCTCCTATCGTCGATGCTGTTCAAACCGGGCTATCCAATGTATGTCAGATCATCATGGGCAATTACCCAGATCACTAATACAGCCCTTTGGAAACGAAGGATCTATGTGGAGAGACAAGGCTGTCTGAAGCGAGTCCTCATTTACGGTCCAGAGGTTAGACAAAGTTTGAGAAAGAGAAGAAGATCAGTGCGATGCCCTCTATGTTAACGAACTGGTGTTAACATATAGGGCCGCTTCATATGCCTCGAAAAGATATTTATTCTTTCTTGCCTATATGTTATATGTGTGTTGTATATGTATATGTCTCTCTATTGTATTTGTCCCTACCTTGAGTAACTGCGCGTATTCAGGTCAGCCACTTGCAACATTGTTACAAGTGTCCAGTACCGTGACGTCATGCCACCTGTGCCATTCCTCTTGTCGCTATACAAAATTCCCATATGCCCAATATCGTCCCAGGGTGATATTTTGTCCCTATAAATCTGTGCCCTATATCGTCCCAGGCTGTTTTACCTTCTTTGGCCTCATATGCCCCCTATCGTCCCCATTAACTACTTATGCCGGTTCGCTGTTACATAACAGTCCCTAAGGATCTGTATGGTATACCGAAAGGGTCAAGAGAACCGGTATTGTTGCAAAGGTATCCAAATACCGTTCCAACGGTATCGTATTATCCTTATAACGCTAAATTCTGTTGATTTAACTTTTATGTTTCCGTTTGCATCGATACGACCATTGTAACCTTACAATGGTGTCGTTGCAACAGTATTTGTGTTTCATCTATAGTTGCAACGGTGCTGAAATTCTGATGCGACTGTATTTGTTTACTGTTGCCGCATTTGTTTTGTTTTGTTTTGGTTTGGGGGGGTTTTTTTCTTTCTTTTTGGGGTGGGTGGGGTGGGGGTGGGTGGTGTCCTCATCTATCCGACGGTAAATTTTCAGACAACTTACCTTTACAAAGACAAGATTACCATTGCAAGGGTAAAGTATAAAGATAATGTGGGGACAATAAATAACATACGACTGAAGCGGTGATTTTAAATTTGTAATGATTAAATATACCTTTGCATGGACAAAATATACAGCTGCAACAGCAGAAATATATCGCCACACTGGTATTTGAACGCAACGGCGAGGAATGTCGTAGCACGGTATTAATTTACCGCTGCAACTAAATACCATTTCAACTACATCATAGTTTAAAAATATCGTTGCAATGGTGCATTTTATCATGTTATAATGTTAATTTGGATAGCGTTGGAACGATACATTATATGGATAGTGTTGCAAAGGTACAGGTAGTTTTACACTTTTCGTGCATCATATATGCTATCCATTTTCATAGAGGCTTTATTTCTTAAAATGACATACTTTATTAACATGATACAACAAGCGATTTGGACAGCATTTCATTGACTGGGTTAAAAACTTTGTATTTTCACGAGTGGTGGGAGTGAAAATACGTATGTTTGTCATCCACGAGATGAAATGTATCCTTTATTCACTCGGAACAAGCAAATGTTCTTTCTTATGCTCTAATATATGGACTAATATTGTAACAGTTTGAAGAAGCATAATTTCTATTTGTTTTCCTGCGCAATAACGTCGGTATTTAACCGTTTATGTTTTCTCTTGTGTTCTGCGTATATTGGCACAGAAAATATCAGTAGTAACAATAAAATGAAAATTAAAACAAAAATGAAAAGAAAATCATGTACATGTCGTTGGTTTTGAACTGTGTTCGTTTGCAATCGAGGTGGCCATATTTATCACTAAACCACACAAGCGTCTAAAACCAACTCAGAATTTCTTAGTAATAATGTTATCGACACGGCAGTGGAAAATTATATCTCGTATTTATCAGAATTATTTCTTGTAAGTTCAGCATGTATAATTTACTAATTTGCTTTCATCTGTATTTGCAATTTGCATCATTTCAAAATCCTTTTACATTTAATGATTCTTAGAAATATGACCACACTTGCAACATTATTGTTTCATAACCAATAGAGTAAATATGTTCAAAATTATATGCCTGATATACCAAACTCTACAATTTTTTTTTTCTGAAATTAGTCATGCGATTGACTCTTTAGCTCAGAAAGACATATATGAATTTCAAATTTTCTGACCATTTTTTGAGGCGAGGACCTAGTGAACACCTAGTGAAAACAATTATGACTATTCTCGTATGCAGAATTTTACTGAAAGATTAGTGTGTTTCGCCCCAGTATATGTTAATGCTACCATTTTCCTACTAAATCTCACTACTAAATAACTGATATCTATCTAAATTGCAAAAAAGATCGATCTCGATTAGGAACATTTTAAATTTCAATTCTATATTTTCAGTTAGTATATTTCACCTTAAAGGTGAAAACGTTTCTTTGGTATACACATAGCGCAAAAGGATGATCAGTCTGCATTCATATAAAGCAACATCGTAAGTAAAAACCTTGATTCTTTTTATAGATATCAAGGCTCGTCAATGAACATTACCCGTCCTCATTTAATAAACTCGTTTATTACAGACGTCTCGGTAGTGTGGGTTTATTAAATATACCTAGTATAAACGTAAAATAACTTTCGATGTTTTTCAGCTGCTTTAAGTCTGAAGGAAAACGCAGTCTAATACTGATTTCCAGGAAGATTGTTAACTAATGAGTCAGTAACTTAAACTAGTGAAAAATGATCCTTGAAAAATATGAGTATATGGGCCCCTACAGATATTATGAACTTCTGAGATAATGGCGGGTTATATTGTGAAGTTGTTTACATTTGCAACATGCACTAAGGAGAAAATGTTGGTATACTTCTTATGTTACTTCATGTACTGTGGCTGAAATTTCTTTGGATATTGTACTTCTGGAAATTGTAGATAATCTAAGCAAACAGTTAACTAAATTACTGCTCCCTTGTACTCAAACATCAGCCTGAATTGGTCTAAAGTACACTATCTTTAGCAATTATTAAAATAGGGAAACGAATCGAGCCAAACTGGATAATACAAGCATCTGAAAGTGCAATGAATGAATTACCAAGTAAATAAAGTGTAACAAAAATTATCTGCTCTTTTTTTTTGACAATTTAGCTCTTAAGTCTATGAAGTGAAAATGACCAAGCGGAGATACTGTAGCAGTTTCCTGAAAGGTGCACATCTGACGTAAGGCGAAACTGTATGTTCTTTTTATGTTGTTGACAGCAATGATGATGATCATCATCATTATGATCCTAATGATCATGATGATAATGATGAGCATGATGATGATCATGATCATCATCGTCGTCGTCATCATCATCATCATCATCATGACGATCATGATGTTATTGTTGATATTGTCATGTTGATATACCTAAATTTATTTATCGACGATCTATAAAATATTTTATTATTATTATATTCCATTTTATTTTTCTAATTTATTTCTCTTTGGGGTTTTTTGTCGACATTTTGGGGTTTTTCTGCACACTAATAGATAAACACACAGGAAATGAAGTATCTAACTCTGCCGAAAATATTTAACTGTCTAAACACAGAATTGTTGCATATTTCGAAAAATCAGTAAATAAAATCCATCTTGTTTATGGGTACCTACCTGAAACTTGGTGATATCACTTCACTAGTTAGTAATTTGACAGTCCTCAATAACGTTGTTTAAAATCCACGGTAAATTTTACGTACATTCGTTAGTCACTTTTGAAACGTTTTGATTAGATCTGTAAAACCACCCTCTTATATACATAGCGTCCACAGGTAAAAGTGTGTAAGAGCTATAGATCAAACGGGTATCTATTCTCACGGGGCGAATCTATACTTTTTTTTTTTTTCTGTTGTCTCTGGAATACACACATATATAATACACCGGTATGTTATTACACAACAACAGTCGCTAGAGATCTGTATGGTGTACCAAAATGGTCAATGCTACCTGTACAGTTGTAACGGTAAGAAACTATTGTTGCAACAGAAGTCAATTATCCAACGGTAATATTGCCGTTGCAACGACACATTTTACCGTTGTCAAGCTGATTGGAAAACTGGACCGTTGCAATTGTGTTTGTAATTTGTTGCCAAGATAGCTTTATGCTTTTAAAACGATATTCACATGCCCTTGCAGCGATATTCCGACACCGGTGCAAGGAGATTATTTAACGACAAAATAAACGGAAGCAACAACCAAAGATACAGTTACACATTTATCTGAATGCAACGGTTGATGAAAGCCTAATAATAACATGGATGCAAGGATTATATATAGCTGCAAAAATATCGACGCAGTGGTAAATGTTATCCTTGCGGGGCTAAAATATACCGTTGCATCGACAAAATGTGTGTTGCGACGATAACTGGACACCATTGCAACCTAACGTTTGGTACACCATACACATGTTACCTGTTTTGAATATTATTTGTATTCCATTGAAAATAATAAATCATGAATACGAAGTCAAAACCGAGCACCTTCGTTTAAATGACAACTATATGTTTTAAAACCATGCTTGGACAAGTTTGATAGAAAGTATGCTCATATTGATTTTATTTTTGAAAAGCACACAAGCGAGTAGACGCGATCGATTGGGACGGCATTCCCCGAGCCATGTTCATCGAATTCAAGAAGAACAATACCATAAATATCCCATTGTCCAAGGAACTTGTTAGGATGTCTAAATTTTAAATCCAATTGGCATTCTGAGCGTGGTCTACTGGGTATTTAAGAGGCAGAAGTACAGAGAAAACGGATGTTGAAGCCAGATTTTAAACATCGATCATTGGACATGTGGGGCCTTTTATAGGTAAACATCGATCATTGGGCATGTGGGATGTTTTGCATGAAGTATCCAAGAAGAACATACAGAAATGTTTTCCATAGTGAGTACATGTAATAGGATGAGGACAAGAACGAATACTTGATTTCATTCTAAATAATCGTACGAGTAATTTTTAGGGGCCCCGAGTGGTCGGGTGGTCTAAAAAGCTTTCTTCAGATACTTAACCTCTATCCTATTAGTTATAATAAATATCTCACGATTTTCTTCTTAATTTACCGCTTTTTCAGTCTTCTTTCTCTGAGGTGTGTATTCATAGAAGATGGGAATTGTCATAGCGAGGTAGATAGCGAGTTGGATAGCAAGCTACCAACAACAACATGCCAAGTCAGAGACTCGATGTGTCTGTGATATACCATCAATAATCATGGTCCAACGGGGAATAAACACGTGTACATGGATACCTTAGAAATAGACAGAACTGTGTGGACGAAACTCCTTCGGCAAATATTGCAAGGTACATACCCAGAGACTGGATAAAGCTGCTGACATGCTGGAAATGCGGGGCCGTCACCATTGCTACTCGCTGCATATGCAACCGGTGTGGAGGGAGCCATAAGGCCGAAAAACTGCACAAAACTAAAGGCCAGTCGACAATTTAGGGGGAAAAGGCGCTCTGCAGATGTTATGAACTCCTTAGAAAGTGACAAGTAAGAGGTGACGTTGTCTGCATCTGCAACACGTACAATGGAGCGACTGATGGCATGACGCAATTTTATTTTCATGTACTTTGCCTAAAATTTCTTTGGATAATGTACTTGTGGACATTTTACACGATCTAAGCACACAGCTAACCAAAATGTCTGCTCCCTTCTGCTAGAAAAATTAGCCTGAATTAGTCTAAAGTACACTATCTTTAGCAGTTATTAAAATAGGGAAAACGAATTTAGCCAGACTACACAATACCAGCTTTTGAAAGTGAATAAATAAATTATGAAATAAATAAAAAGTTTTTAGAAAATTATGAGCGCTTATTTACAATTTTGCTCTAAGTCCAGGAAATGAAAATGACCAAGCGGAGCTAGCAGCTTTTTTATTGGTGCACATATAAAGTAAGGCGAAGCTGTATACTCTATAACCCAAATCACACCAATCAATCACACATCCAAATAAAGGAAATTAAAAGTTATTTTAACAATACCAAGATATTCATGATCTTATTTAAATAGTTAGTACACCCAATGGACAAAACCTGAGAAAATCTTTTCTTTAAACTTTAACCCTATGCAAAAAAGGAAACGCAAATCCACAAACTTTTCTTTTAGAGCTGTGCTGGAGAAAGAACATATTAACGCCTAACAAGTGACAAACAAATACTCGTATTTAGAGAAATGCTAGATATTGTAACAAACACAGAAACACATATTAGTGTCTCCATATCGGGCTGATCTCAGTCAGCAACAAACAGTTACAATTTTCCATTTAGAGAAAGGTAATGTATCACAGACACCATAGCTGACATACACCTAGTGACCAACATACCTAGCACAGAGCTAACGAACGCTAAGGCAGAGGCAAATGACCGAGAGCGAATACGATGATAAATGTAGAAAACCGGGACAATGCTGCTTTGGATGGGACATTCTATCTGCCCTATACCCCAACCACCAAAGACAACACCCACAGAGATAGCAAATACAACAGGTGTCAAGGAATGATACGCTTTGGCAATCTTATGTTTCCTATGAAAGTGTTAGACATCACAAAATTGAGAACATTAACCTCACCATCGCGCTGTCAACGTCTTTGGATCGGACATCGGGGTATGGCCCCAAAGCTTTTTCGAGAAAATGCCGTTAACCTGTTACTACTTACCTAAGACGAAAATCACACTGCAAAGAGATCAAAGATCTTTTCGCGGATGATGTACAGCAGTAGCAAGCATGACAATCACAAATACGTTTGTTGCCGTTGTCTCCACGCCCCCTAACAAAACGACCTTCTCGAGGACCACGTAAGAGATTGGATTTAATTTTTACGCCAGCTAACACTTCGGCGTTTAACAATTCTAAGGCCTGTCACATCTGCCAAATGTGGCCTTGAAAAGATTGGGCGAGAGGTCACTGCACATAAACGGTACGTACCGAAGACCAGTCCATAACATCTGCAACTAAACCCGGTTTTTTAAAAAAATTATAGTACCCGTCATATTTCACAGCCTGCGAAACTACATCGGGCAGCTGCTAGCAGCGTTGGGAACAGCCGCAATGGCAGATATCAACGGCATACCCATCAAGATAGAAAATTAAATGACCTTCTCTCTATGTCAGCTGTAGGTTATAGACAGTAATCAGTTTCTGCCATGCAGCTTAGAAAACTCTGGCTGATGATGTTGCAAGGGATAGCTTCTGCATAACCCGCCGGTATACCGAACACTATCTCGCCCTTCTAAGCGCCAAGTGTTTATACGCGCACGAGTATGTGGACGGCTGAGACGAGCTTGACAAGACGCATCTACCCTCCTGACATAAGGGCCTTCTAAAGTAGCTTCAGCCGTATGTTTATGTCTTCCGAAGACTACCTGGATGCCCAGCGCGAATGGGATTCCTTTGGTTGTAAGATAATGGGGAATTATCACGACCTCTGCCTCATGGAAGACGTACCCCTGGCTCATGCTCTTGAAGACTTTCTAGTCACCTCTTTGAAAACTTATGGGATAGACCCTCCCCACTACTTTAGCACCCCATGAACTCATTATTAAAAGTGACGGGAGTAAAGCTTGAGCTGCTTACGAACACTGAAATTCACCTATTTTTCGAGCGAGGCAGCCGATGCGGGACCACCATGGTCTCCATACAGAATGCAAAGGTCAACAATTCCAAGTGTCCGGACGAAGACTCCTCTCTACCTGCCTTCTGGAACGTCTACCTTGATTCCAACAACTTTTATGGTAAGCGATGATGCATAAACTTCCCATTTTTCCAATTTATTTCTTAAGTCCAGGAAGTGAAAATAGCCAAGTGGAACTAGCAGTTTATGGATAGTGCACATATGAAGTAAGGCCAAGCTTTATACTCTATAACGCAAATTGCACCCATCAATCATACATCCAAAAAATGATTACAAGTTCTTTTAACAATACCGAAGATATACAATATCTTTTTCAATTAGGCAGAATAACTAGCGAATAAAGCCTAGGAAATTATTTTCTTTAAACATTAAACCCTATGCAAAATACGAAACTGTAGAGTGCGAACTAAATGATTCCTTCTGTAGCAAGACAATGGAACATCCAGCCAGAGAGTCAAGAGAACAAGCATCGACGCGTGATAGCCCAAACTGGCCTGCTAGTCCCTAAAAATGTTTGAGGTTTACCTCGTGGCAGTCCACTCGACAAAGTCCAGACTCAATCTCAATCGCCCCATTTATACCGGCCAGGCTGTACTAGACCTCTCAAAGCATTCGATGGACGACTTTTATTGCATCCCGATAAAGGCACGTTACGGTGATAACTACAAGCTACTAACACCGATACTGACAATCTGCTGTCTGGGATAAAAGTAGAGACATGGCCGAGGATGCCCACTTCGACAATACAAGCGACTTTCCGAAAGGCCATCCTCTCCGAAGCGAAGCCATCAATAACATTGTAGGAAAGTTTAATGATGAATATAACGGAAAATATCACGAATATAACGGAAACCCCATTATCGAATTATTTAGCATGCCTCCAGGATGTACTCTGTCCTATGGACTGATAGAGCAGAGAACCAATGAGCTAACGGAATAGCAAGATAAGCTATCGCAAAACTAACATCACCATCAGTCGCAAGAGCCACCAAATCGAAGTATATACACTAAATATGACGAGCATATCCTCGCTTAACAACAATAAATGGATCGCGCCCGACGAAATCACGACACAAGCCTACGGTCTAGCTCAAACGGCCAAGGAGGTGGATGTAGAGTTTGAAGCCTATCTCGCCTATATATCTGAACTCCCATCAACCTGAATAGGGACAAAGCCGGCTAGGAGAAGCTGAACCAATGTAAGCGTGATTTTGGGTACACTATTGCACTAATCAGTTGCTATTATGAGTGGAGGGCCACCATTTCTGCAGTGTGCAGGTCGTCCAGTATGTCTAAGTCACATACTCCGCAAGGACCCCCATTATCCCACAGGGGTCGAATCTCCGCTATCTGCTCCTTTGACAGGTTTACAAGCTACGTCCATTTGACTCACAAGCTCTTACCTCTGGTGAGAAGACCCTTAAGAGGCAGTTGAGTATATTCTGGTGCGACCAACAACTCTTCTCACATGAACCCACTATGAGGCGGTCGAAAACCCACCCTATGTGGGGAATTATGGAGGTGGGATATGACAAGTTGACCAAGCATTTCCCATCGGTAGAATGTAATTAACGTATTCAACACGGGATCGTAGCAGGTATCAGCATTCAGCTCGCCAGGTGCTTATAAGTATCGTACCAGGGCACGCATGTGATGGGCTCCACGGGAGGCTTTCCCTGACGCGCTTCTGATGATCGTTTCTCAAAAAACAACAGCTCCTGGGAATGCTATCACCAAAACAGCCTCTCTTAGAGGATTCGTTAAACGCTTTACAATAAGGGCCTGTCACGGGCACTCGGGTACGACTCTCACCATCAGCTGCAACATGGCGTCCATTAACTCCAACCCGAAAGCACCAGAAAATATGAAGAACGATGCAGAAAAAGTTTCTCGGCGACACCACTAGTGTCTGAGGATTTCATATTAAAGAGGATGGAGAGCAGCCAGGATCCACATGCGCTTAAGCGGACCGAAGTGTACAAGTGCATGCATTCGACATCGTAGTTCGTCGGAAATGAGTCGAAATCGAGAAAGGCAAGAAGAAAACGGGATCCACCCAATTGGTTTCGACGAACTCGAAGCGACTGGGTGTGGCATGGTCTATCCAACGCCATTTGAGGCCTCTAGGGACCGCGACCTGGAAGTTCCGCTTGCTTCTCTGCAGGTCTTCATCAAATTACCCAACATCCACTCCATTCCGTTTGGAGGCCTGCAGGCGAACAACCTGCTCTTGCTTTTATGTGAGGATATCCGTAGAGCTCCTACACGCTCAAGATTGTGGGTCGGATATCGAAGTCAGTGGAAGACAGTGAATATGCCCTCGAGGACAACAGGATTATTGCGCTGTTTGACAGCATCCACTACCTCTATGATAACCACCGGGTTGATGTCTGCTTCTACCACGTTAGTGTCACCTAGTCCAATTTGGGCTTGGATCGCTTCCGCAATGCTGTGAAGACAATAACTTTCGCAGAAGACGCCACAGACGTACAGAAGAAGTCCAGTTTGCCGTAAACAGTTGATAAATGCGGCAAGGAGCTTTCAAAAGCCTGCAATCGTCGTCAAACCGAACTTCAGTTGCCTTTGCGATGCGGAAAGGAGAGCTGGACGCGCATTGAAACTTTATCAGCGTCATCCAGCTTATCCAGATCTTTGGCTTCTGTAGGGGTGTGTAGAACCTTATCTTCGGTGCAAAGAACACCGTGTCACTGAACGGCAAATATCTAGACAACGGGCAACGCGCCTACGCTGCAGATCTGTGCAATGTCACGTTATTAATGTTTGTGTCTTGGATGACAACCATAACTCTAGCGCTGGGTGTCGAAGCTAACATGCTTAACTGTACAGCTGGGTGTCGAAGCTAACATGCTTAACTGTACAATGTGGAGGGCAGAGTACCTTGTCCTTCCAGGCCATGACCACCGACACACTATAGGAAGCGGTCTCTAGCCAGTTATCTAGGCCTTGGTGCGTCTTAGCAACCCTCCAGATCGGGAGAATAACCTGGATCGCAACACGATGATGCTTGACAAGCATGACGAAACACAAATAAACCTGCAGCTTCAGCGGTCACCAGGAGCCAACAGAGGGAATCCTTCTGGGGTACGAATGATGGTGATCATATGTCCCTCGCTGAGATCCAGCTTGATAAGTATCATAACTCCCCTCCCAGCTTTGTTGGGGTGGGTGTTATGGGTTTGGTTATCGTTATCTAGAGGTGATCGCCGACGGTGTAATTTGCCCGGAACGAGTAAATATCAATATAAAGTGTGAAACTTATGGGTGGAATAGATAAAGATATGAGCAGATATATAGAACAGAATAACACGAGCCCCGTTACAAATAAAGACAAAATTTAATCAAAATTCCTAACAATAAAGTTCATAAACAAAAGTAATAATGCATTGCGATTGAAAGATACACTTCTTTCTTTTTGAATTAACTTATTCAACGAATTTCAAATGCAAATATGATGATAAAAATAGCCGATCTGTTAAGCGATAGAATTATCTCATCATTAAATCGAGTGAAATCGAACACTGCTTTGTACAGTTTCATAACCTGATGGTCTTGATTCAGTCCAAATTCCACAGCGACTATCCCTTTTGGCTTCCTTGTGCCGGTAAGTCTGGATCTTCTCCACTTTTCCCTTTCTTTTCCAAAATTCTCAGGTGTCTCGCCTCTTTTGCCCCTTCCAACTTTGTGTCCACTTTTGGTTTGTAATACGTGACGTCCCGTAGAGCTATCCCACCTTGTGTTTCCAAGTTCTCACTTCCAGAACCGTGTCTGTCAATTTTTCCAGACAATCGCTTCCCCTGGATGATTTTACGAGTGAATTTACTTCTTAAATCACTCGGAGTCTTTTTCTTACATTTGTTTCTCTTCAGAAAAAAGCGTAGACTGATTTCAAATTTGCTATTTGCACATTTAAACTGAGAGTTTTCATGTGAAACCACGCCCCCTTCACAGCGTGACAAATCTGGATGAAATATAGTTCCCGCCTGAACTAGGCTGAAAACAATGCAGTTCGCCTGACAAACTTTGATTACCCAACTGATTCCTGGTAACTTTCAGAAATGACAGTTTTCCATACCGATCAGAAGTTGACCCCTCCTGTTCAGTTTATACAAACGTAGCCTTAATCAAAACTCGATAAACTCATGACAGAGACTGTACCAATCCGTGCATTATGGCGATTTAAACGCGCGCAGGTCTCCATAAATCTAATTAATTGTACACATGTCCAACTAAATGTGTTCTACAGAGATCGACAGAAAAATTTCCCCATTACAAAGTGATAAATGGTGATCATACAAGTGCAATAATGTTAAGAGAAAAGGATTTATCACACGGAAGATGGATTGAAATATGCAGAGCAGCTGAAGCAACAGCAGTTAAAATTAAAAGCAAATACAAAAGATGGAACAACTAGAAAATGTTGTTGCTGCAGTGAAAAAGAAGGGAAGCCAGCAGAGAGCTGAACCTCACAAGAGCTTTACAGAATAAAAGCACAACAAAGGAAGAGATTCATTATTGTACAAAGTGTGGATAAAATCATGAGGTAAAACACTGTTCATCAACAGGGTAAATATGTAGTAAATATGAAGGAAGAAACCATTTTCAGAAGGTTTGGTACAGTAAGGCAACAAATTATTAAAATCACACGTAGAGATGGTAGATACCAGGTACACAAGCAACAAAGTAAAGGTTCATTCAGCTGATACTGAGAGCGAATATTTCGTAGATACAGTGGATCAGGCAGACCCATATAATCCTTGGATCGTTCTAATCACTGTCTATGACGCAGTTATCCCTATGAAATTAAACACAGGAGTTGATGTCAACATATTTGAATTTTAGGAATATCCTCGACTGAAGTACAGGCCAAAGTTACAACCAAAGAACATTAAATTTCAAGTATATGATTGAGGTGGCATACATAAGAGGTCAAAATACGCTAGAATTAAGGCACAATCACTACATTTATACAATCCAATTTATCGTAAGTGACAGTAATGTCAGATCTATTCTTGAACGTGGTTCTTGTGTTACAAAGACATTAGTCAGACTTGTACTTACTGTGGAGGAAACACGAAACACGATCACCCCCAAATTAATATTTTTAGGCATATGCAGATCTGTTTGATAGTCTTCTATGTTTACCGAATAAGATTAACATTAAGCTAAGAGTGGACGCAGAACCAGTTGTTGAAGCATGCAGGAAAGTCACGTCTGCACTTCATAATGACATGAAAGCAGAACCTGAGAAGATGGAAGCTCTAAATTGTTATCAAGAAAGTAGAAGAGCCCACTGAATGGGTTAACTTGTTTGTAATTGTACACAAGGCAAACGATCATTTAAGGATTTTCTTAGCTACACTGAATTCGAATAAAGCTATCTGAGGAGAACATTTCAAACTTCCAACACGTGAAGAAAGTTTGCCACGCTCTGCAGAAGCCAACGTTTTCACCAAGTTAGATGCTTTAGTTGTGTTTTGGCAGATTCAGCTAGATGGGGAAAGTTCTAAATTGTGCATGTTTAACACACCTTTTGGCAGATACTAGAAAGCATGGAAGGAATTGATTCGTCAATGGAAAGTATCATTATATGTGGAAAAGAAAAATGATGACCAGTACGAATCATTAAACAACGAAGACGCAGAGCACGTCTTGAACGCCTCTGATTTACCAATAGTTCGCAACGAAATGTTTTTTTTACAACGCAGAACCCGAAGTGGAAGAATTATAAGGAAACCAGAACAACTTACAATAATGTTAAAGATATGTGACATTGAAATGGTCTGTATAGTTTGATTCTAATAGAGTATTGCAGTAATAAAGTAAGGTATCGATTTAAAAATGGTTAAAAGAATTAAATTCAGACGGACTCTTTAACATCTTTCCATATTAAATAGTTTTGTTCATTCTATCATGGATCAACAGTAAGTTTAAATTCTATACCTCTGGTTTTAAAATGTAAATTATACTTTGACCTGTATATTGTAGCACATTATCTTCCCATAGATTTGATAGAAATTTTCATGTAAGAAAAATGTTCATTTTTAAATGATACACAGATTTTCAACTTTTATTGAAGAAAGGGAGATATAATGGTATGTATACGGTATATCTTACTCCTGCATTCCTTGTCTGTTTAATGTTAAATTAAACAATTTTCAGTTAGGGCTGGAGCTTCCACATTATCAGATTACCGAAACATATATTGTAGTGCAGCTTAACAAGTGAGGGAGCGTAGTGGCAGGTTTCATTATGTCAACACCTATTTTTATAATTGTTTGTTGTTGTGGTTTTTTTTTTTTGTTCCACACACAAATGGAGGATAACACTGGAAAGAGAAGAGTAGCACAAGGAGAAGAAGTGTCTCACTGTAACGAATGTATTTGAAAATCTAAATATAGAATACTGGCATATTTCGAAATAGATCAGTAAATAAAATCTTTCTTTATGGGTACTTACCTCACACACGTTGCAACATCACTTCACAAGCTAGGAATGCGACCGAAGTCAAGTCTGTTAGTTTTTAATCCAAAATACATTTTACTTACAGTCGTTAGTCACTGTTAAATTTATAAATAATTTTGTTCTTTTATACTTCGAGTCTACGCATAAAAGATGGGATTTCTCAGATCTCAGTTACGTGTGTACTAAAATTAGCATTGTACTATAAAGATAGACAATGATGGCATTTCATTCGGCTGCTTTCTGACAAAGCATCCAGCTTTGTAAATTCTTGTAACTTTCTTTTATATCAATTACCACCATACCTGCATTACCGGTGATATCCTTGCCTCACACAGCCTTGACACAGTCTTGGACGATAAGAAGAAGTTGAAAAAAAGAACAATAAACATGTATAATAATAGCTTTTATTATGTACTTAAGTCTGAAATATATAAATTTATTGGCAATATTTTTTTATTTTTTTAAATTTTCTTCTTCTTCTTCTTCTTCTTCTTCTTCTTATTATTATTATTATTATTATTATTATTATTATTAGTCATTCCTACATATTGAAATTCGGGGCCCCGAGTGGCCAAGTGGTCTAAAGCGCTCACCGTTACGGATCACTGCCATCTCACCTCTGTCTGCGTGGGTTCGAGTCTCGGGCTCGGCCAATGTGGTTATGTGAGAAAGCTTGCCGGTAGCTTCTCGTGGGTCGGTAGTTCTTTCCGGGTTCTCCCGGGTTCTTCCTCCACCATTAATACTGGCCGCCATGTATAGCCTATCTTGTGCTGAAAAATGGCGTTAAACCCTATAACAACAACATATTGAAATTCACGAGTGATAAACCTCACGTCAGATTAAGATTTAAAGGAGCACTATTGCATAATTTAAAAATAAACTCAAAAGGAGTGTTGTCTTTGTAAGAACACAACTTTCTGCCTCAAAGTACATGTCAAAGATTTGGACTTGCATAGACAATTAAGTCAAAGTTTCAGATTTAGAATAAGACGATCATGGGTTTTCGACTTCTATAAATAGCATAATAAATAATGTTTACGTATTCGAACAACTACGGCTGTTACTGTAGAAACTCATGATTACATGTACATAGTATTAACATCGACGAAGAAGAAATTTGTTTTGTGGAAAACCGCCAATACAGACGAGGGTGAGTCTGATCAAGAAAACGGAGAAAGAAGAAATATTAGAAAGTACAAAAGATATGATGGAGCTCGACGCTTCTAACCTATACGGAAAATGGTTTAAAGTGGAAATAAGTTGACATGAGCGAACGAGGGGAATCTCAACAAGAATACACAAATCCTGGATTATTAATGCTCTACAGATGGTACCAAAATTTCGCGTCGATGCTTGCAGCAGATTTAAATCACTGTGAAAGTTTACATTAGTGATGGATGAATGGATATGCATTCAGTATCATGAATAAAGTTGTCGTCACTGGAAATTAAGGTGGAGAGTGATGGAATAAATATATTCTTTCATCCGTTTGACCTTTACCCGAGTGCATGACTGCAGTGCATGCTAACTAACCAGAAACTGTTTCTAATGTCATTAATATTGCTTAGTTCAGAGAACTATTATTTCTAAACCACAATTCAGTTGCTTTACTCAATATTTCTTTACTGTGTATTGTATGGACTGCAGATACATTCAGCAATGTATCATTATTCATGAATTTCTTTTATTTAATATTCCATATGAATTCATTATCTTTTCTTCAGGTAAAGGACCTTTAAAACCATTGTTTAACAGAATTATTCAGGGCAGCTTGTCAGAGATCTGGAAGTGATCCTCATATATTAAAATCCAAAACCATTTTTTCTGTGTAGACTCATTGTGAACTTAGCTTACTCTGATAGAAGTGTAACTGTTATGATGAAGGACGATATGCATATTTTTTCCCTCATCTGATCTATAATTTACCTACAGTGTTTCAAAAGAATGGGCTTAGTTTCTTTTTACAAAACACATTTAAATTTGTGTTCTTGGTAAGAGGAAAGTGATGTTTTATATGAATATTGGCATGTAAAACAGTGTTGCTGTCCAGTACCATGATATAGATTGTAATTCAGTGTCTCAAAATTTTCATCTGAAGGAAAGAAATCAAATGTTCATGTTTGCCAACATTATTATACTTTGAATACAAGGTAATCTGAAGAACTCACCTATCAGAAATGCCATGAGATGCTTTGTTTTGGTTTTTTTGACCGCTCCGGTGGCCTAGTGGATAGAGCGTCCGCCACGGATGCAGGGGGTTGCAGGTTCAAACTCCAGCTGAGTAATACCAAAGACTTATAAAAATGGTGCTAACAGCTTCCTCACTTTATGCTCAGCATTAAGAGGTTAGCGTTAGGACTGGTCGGCCTGGTGTCAGGATAATGTGAGTGGGTGGGACATGATGTCACATGTCTGCGGCATGATGCCCCAGTGCTAGACATCACTATAAAATGCCACATTGCAGACATCGTAGCAGTATTGTTAAAGCTATGTTAAAAATCCAAATCACACACACACAATTTTTTTTTCCAGTTTTAAAACTAGAGGAAATAATAATAATAATCTAGGTGAAATCCGGGAGATGGAAGTGGGGCAAGTCCCCAGCCCCTTGCCCCTATGAACAAGTGCCCATTATCCAGGTTGGCGATGATAATAATAATAATAATAATAATAATAACCAAGTGCTTCCCCCTTGCCCCTATGTGCCAAAGTCCTTGAATCCATTTTCACCACGCATTATGACTCCCCTTTTAATGTCAAGTAAGTGTTTAAGGGTGAGGCTATAGACAGTTTCTAAGTTATGAATCAGGGCATAATCCCCAGGGACAGTGAGAGATCTGTTGAACAGAAATCTTGTTGTGTGAATGCCTTGTCATTTTTATGCCAATAAGTGATCTTGTATGTATGTGGAAAGAAGATCAAGGACACCAAAGTAAAAGAAAAGTTAGCAATTGTACTCCAATATTTGATCTCCCTGCCACATTTCAATATTTGCATTCACAAGAAGTTATATCAACCATCTAGTTCAGGGGCTACTGCAGAATTTTTTTATTTTGGGCAGGGGGATGGGGCAAACATGTAGTGGTCAGCTATTAAGTTTTATGGATGTAAGCCAAAAGATGTTTATTGGTGAAATCCAGGCAAGTCCCCAGCCCAATGCCCCTATGAATGAGTGCCTGTTATCCAGGTTAGTTATATCAGGCCTCTTTTTCAATGATTCATTACTCCTTCATATTCTTATCCATAACATGTACACATAGTCCAATTTTTTCTGCCAAATTCTCTTATTTCTTAATAGCAAGTTGAATTTTATTTTTAGGATTTCTTCTTAGCATGTTCATGCCACTGAAAGAGTCAAAAGACTTTTTCATAGATCTGATCTACATAACCAAAAACAGCATTTTAGACATTTGTAAAATTTAAAATCTTTAAAACTTTATTTTCTTGTAGATTTCAAGAGATAGATACAAACTACCCACTTGGATACCAGTACCCCAACCACAAGTGAAAACCAAACATACAATGATGCCAAACCTGTGTGAGGAGGAGGCAATAGACCTCACCGAGGATATTGCATTGGTACTTATGAAGGACAAGCAACTAGGTCAAAGATTAATGGAGGGTTTGACAGGTATTAGCAAGGACAATAGTATCAGGTTCATGATGGACATTTTAATTTTTCAGTGGAAAAGTAATTAAATTATTTGAAATACAGAAATTGTTACTTGCTTATTGATCAAGTTAAAGTGTCAAGATAATCAGACCACTGAGAATTCAATATTCCTTATGAGGTGCACATTGTTGTGGTTTCAACAGATCACTAGTTTTGAGACTCCACAAAACTGGATCATTCTTTGGAACAATGGGACCTCATTATCGGTCTACAATTTCAAATCCTGATGTAAATGCCACTGTATGCATGCATTGTACACAAATAAACATTACTATATTTGTTGCCTTTGATTTCATATGCATGGGTAGTGGTTCAGGTCCATTGGATTCGTGTGGGATGGAATAAGACACTCCCGCCCCCACAAGTCTCCCAACTATGGGTAAAATAGTGTGATGATAGCACAGCATCACTGGGCAGAAGTCTTCCTCAATAAAGTCAACGGCCAGGGCGGAATGACTCCAAGATGAGCTCAACGACCATGTGCTCCGGACCAGGGCGTGCCACATTATATCAGTGGATTTCAGCTGTGGTCATCCAGTCTGGAAAAGGATGGGCTCCGCCAGGCTGTATCTTGCCCTTGACACACCACATGAAGACAGCTAAAAATTCTTCCATACTGGATCGGTTGCAGCCTGGGTCGACAATAACCGCACCTTCCGCTGCACACCAGGACGGAGATGACAAGTATGCTACTGGTGCCCCCAATACCAAAATCCATGGGAAAGACAACATCATCATCGGTACATGCAACGTTAGAACACTGAGGGCTGTGGGAAAGTTGAAAGAACTTACACATGAGTTGGAGAGATGCAACTGGAACATTATTGGTCTCTGCGAAGTGCACTCGAAAAATTTTGAAGAAATAACAACAGATGAAGGACATAAGCTCTACTTCAGTGGAAGAGCGGACAAACACAATCATGGCATTGGATTTCTTGCCCACAAGGGCATTGTGAACATCATTATGGGTTGCTGCCCAGTCTCAAGCAGTCTCAGTACCATCTGCCTGAGGGTAACTCCCTTCAACATCACAAACATACAGGTCTATGCACCCACATCTAACTATGATGACAACGATCTGGAGAATTTTTATAACCAACTGCAAGATGTCATTGACAACTCACCCAAGAAGGACATTCTGTTTGTACAAGGAGACTGGAAAGGTGGGAGTTGAATCACAGACAAACTGGCAAAGCACCTGTGGACCCTTCTGCAATGCAGAATCAAATGAAAAAGGACTCAGGCTCTTGGAGTTTGCTGCCTACAACAATTGTGTGCTGGCCAACACATTCGGCCCTTACAAAGCATATAGAAGATGGGACTGGTGCAGTCCAGATGGACAACATCACAACCAGATTGACTACATCTTGGTGAAAAAAACGACTCTGCACCGGATTGAATATCGCCAGAACATGAAGTTTTCCAGGAGCAGATATTGAATGTGACCATGATTTATTAATGACAACGTATCGCTTCCACCTGAAATTGATCAAAAGGCCTAACCAACCAAGAATCAGATTTGATCTTGAAAAATAGAAAGATCCAAAAGTGGCAGAAGCATTCCAAGCAATGATAGGTGGTAAATTTGCACCTTTGATAACTCTGGACAGCAAAGACACCGACCTAAAGTCCTTAACAAACACATTCAACACAGCTAGCGACATCATTGGCAAATATCGTCGAACAAAGAAACCTTGGGTCACAAAAGCTGTCCTTGAACTATGTAACAAAAGAAGAGAACTGAAAAAAGAAAAAAGAGACCATGAAGAAGCTAGAATATACAGAAAGATAAACAACATGATCAGGAAAAGCATGAAAAAGGCAAAGGAATCCTGGATAGAAAGACAATGCTGAAAAATCAAAAATGTAACTGAGTAAAAATGACAGTAAAATGGCATATCAACTGGTGAAAGATCTCATAACCCATAAACAAGGGAAAACTACCACCATCCAAGACAAATCAGGAAACTGCTCTAGCGATGGAAAAAATACTGTTCAGAATTATACAGTCACAAGACCCAGAGAGATCCAGCAGTACTAAATTGCCCTCAGGCAGAAGAAATTGAGACAACCCCATTCTTCGTGAAGAAGTAGAAATTGCAGTTAGGTCACTAAAGTAAGGAAAGTCATCCGGCATTGACAACATCCCAGCAGAGTTCATTCAAGCAGGATGAGAAGAGATAGTCACAGTCCTAACAACAATCTATGCCAAGATATTGCAGACAGGAGAATGGCCCACCACATGGACTCAATCCTTGGTCATCGTGCTCCCCAAGAAAAGAAACCTACAGCTCTGCCAAAACTACAGAACCATCAGTTGTATCAGTCACCCGAGCAAAGTCATGCTGAAGATAATTCTCAAACGACTAAAGCCTCAAGCAGAGATAATTAATGCTGAAGAGCAGGCAGGCTTCTGAGCAGGGAAGAGTGCCACAGAACAAATCTTCAATCTCAGACTCCTTTGCGAGAAATACCTTCAGCATCAGCATAATCTATACCACATCTTTATAGATTTCAAAAAGGCCTTTGACAGGGTATGGAATGCAGCCTTATGGGCAGCTATGAGGAAGTACAACTTCAGCTCAAACCTGGTGCAGGTTGTTGAGCACCTTTATCACAAAGCCACCAGTGCTGTCCTCATCAGTGGCAACAGAGGAGATTGGTTTTGAACAACAGTTGGAGTCAGACAGGGGTGTATTCCTGGAAAGGATCATGGAGGATGCCTTGCTTAACCAAAGGGTTCTGTCAGCATCGGAGGAAGAAAAATCACCAACCTTCGCTTCACAAATCATATGGATGGTTTAGCAGGAGATGAAAAAGAACTATCTGACTTGCTTGAGCGCCTCGACACAACCTCCACAGCATACGGTATGGAGATTAGCGCCAAACAAAAAACTGAGGACAAACAACACCTGTGCAGAAATAAAGGTCAGTGGACAGAAGCTGGAAAGAGTCACAAGCTGCAAGTTCTTGGGATCAATTATCACAGATGAGGGCTCCAAACCAGAACTACTTTGCAGGATTCCCAAGACAACAGCAGCAATAACAAGGTTAAGACCAATATGGAAAGATACCAACATTGCTTTTGATTCCAAAATAAGGCTGATTCACTCGATTGTCATATCCATCTTTCTGAATGCTTCTGAAACATGGACGCTTACATCAGATCTACAAAGAAGGATTCAAACCTTCGAAATAAGATGCTGCCGCAAGATCTCGGGCATCTCATACTTTCCACAACAGGATCCAGCAAGCCATCGGATCCTATGAAGACCTCTTGACCACTGTAAAAAAGAACAAACTGAAGTGGTACGGTCATGTCTCAAGATCATCTGGACTGGCAAAAACAATCTTGCAAGGCGCAGTGCAAGGGTGCAGAAGAGACAGACAGAAGAAGAGGTGGGAAAACAACATTAAGGAGTGGACAGGCGTGGGATTTGGAGATTCCCAAAGGGCAATAGAGAACAGGGAAAGATTGAGAGAATTGGTTGTTAAGTCAACTGTGGTGCCCCAAAGACCTTTTGGGTTAAGGGATTGATGATGATGATGATGATGATGATGATGATGATGATGATGATGATTTCATACGATGGTGTTATTACGACTGCATATTTCTCCTCTTATCAGCATATAACTATTTTGTTCACAAAAGTTAATCTCGTTTTTGTGCTTCATTATTTAGCAGATGTACATTAGATAAATTCAGTCCACAATATCTATACTCACACTTAGTTGAGAACAAAGAACTCTTAAAAAGAACAGAAACTACTGTAATAGATTTCGTTATTTTCCTCTTTTTCATGACCCCCACCTCCATCACAAAAGATGAGAATCACAAGTTGGGCATAGTGACTGCTTGTTATAGTGTCTTATCTTTATTTATTTCTTTTTGGCTCATTATGGATTCAGTGAAGACAATGTTCAGAAATGCACCAAACATTGACTTTAGTCTCCTGTCTTGTGGCTTTGGATCAAAATTTGCTGGGCAGATCCTGAAGTAGTCTCCATCTACCAAGTCTAGATGGAGTAATGTCTGAAATGTTCCAGAAGTAGTATTAACTTAGTCTACTTGAAATACTATCTGAACTGTCCCTGAGGTAGTCTTCAACTGGTAAGTCTACCTCGAGTGATGTCTGAGCTATCCATGAAGCAGTCTTTGAGATCTTATTAGTAAAAGTAAATGGAGATAATCAAATGTTATACTTGTGGTATTGAAAAATCAGTAAAAGATCTCCAAGACACAAATGTTGTAGAGATTGTTCGTTTAGGAAACAGTTTGAATGCGAAAGACCGCAAGCATATTTTTACGTAATATACGAATTATATGATTACACATTTGAGTGTTTTGTGGCAAAGCATTAAACTCAGATATTTGTACCAACATGTTAAAATAAAAAGACACATAAATACAAACAACAAAGAAGGACAGTAAGAATAGTAGCAGAACGTAGAGAGAAATACATGGGGATAAATAATACAGTTTTAGAGAGGGGACAGAAAGTGTTCACAAGTTTAACACGAAAACATCATTACCAGCATCAAGAGAAAATGCTTAATTTTTTACAAGTTTGGGATGAATGTCCGATCAAACCTTGTTGTGTAGGCAAAAAAACATGCAATAGATTATTGTGGTAATTTAATGCTTTGAAATTTTGTAAAATTATCGCAATGCTTTCGAAAAACTGAAGATTTAAGGATTACATTTTTATTTGTGATACCATTTAAATAAACGGCATCAGACTGCTCGGCAAGATGCTTAAAATAGTACATTATGAAGAATTAATGAATCACGTATTTGAAATGGGTAAATAAATCAATTTGCATTTATCTAAATATACAGTACAATTTGAAGATCTAGTAAACTTTATAAGGTCAGTCTACAGTAATTAGACAAAGTTCGATTTTTGTGATCTTCCAGCCATGGTGCAGCATTACTGCCAGTTCTTCTACCTACTCCCCAAATAAATCTTTGAACAATTTGCTACAGACAGAGCAACAGTTGTTATATTTAGGTAGACTGTAGTGGCTTTAGCAGCTATTATTACATACCTTTCTTTAAACAGTTATTTTTTACTTTTGCCTAATAGTAATTGTAACATTTTCATTAATCTTCTAAATATTTTCTCTAAGATTTCTCTCCAAACTAAGTGCACTTTATTTTGCTATCAACACTTTCCAGCTGCAGGTGCAATACATCATTTTATTTGGTTCTGTTTCTGCCGTTATCAGCTTTTATCTCTTCAATGTTTTTTTTTTTTAATTTCTTTGGATATTGTACTTGTGTGGAGATTGTACATGATCTAAGCACACAGCTAACTAAAATGAGTGCTCCCTTGTGGGCACACAATCTGCATGAATTAGTCTAAAGTAGACTATGTATAGCAGCTATTAAAATAGGGAAACTTAATTTTGCCAGACTAGACAATACCAGCTTCTCAAAGTGCAATGACAGAATTACCAAAATATATAAAATGAAAAAAAGTTATCAGATCCTATTTTTACAATTTACCTCTGAAGTTCAGGAAGTGAAAATGACCAAATGGAGTTAGCAGTGTTTTGAAAAGTGCACATCTGGAGTAAGGCCAAGTTGTATACTCAATAACCCATATTACACCCATCAATCAAGCACAAAAATAAAGGGAATTAATGGTTCTTTGAACGATATCTGAGATATACAAGGTCTTTTTAAAATACCCAGTATAACCAGTGAGGAAACCCGGGGAAATTATTTTTCTTTAAAATTCTAACACCTATGCAAAATACGAAACTGTAGAGCGCCACCTTCATGGTAAATCATCATTTAAACTATTTGCTTCACTTAAATATTGATTAAATTTTTTGTTTATGTATCTCTATCTTTATTTCTCAAGTGCTTTTATTTGTCTAAATACTACAGTAGGTTTCGGAGAGTATTAAGGTTTGATGTCAGTTTTTGTATCACACGGCTGTGTCCACTTGTTGCCTTGTTTTGTGTAACCCAATGTGACCAGAAACCCCTTTCTAGTTTGACCTGCTTTAGTACTAGGGCATAACTTGTTTTTGTTGCTCCTTTCCTCGAAATTTCAACTGTCTTGGTCTTGCCATTAGAACCATCTTTCATGTTATATTTTATTGATTATTTCTTTGCCTTAGTATTTCATCAATGTTAAATACTTTCTTTATCTGCTCTTTCAACTTGTCAATAATGTTTTGGGACCAAACAATGTGGTTTTGACAACACATGATACGTTTTTACTAGTATTCGAGAGTTCCGACATCATCAACTTCTGTTTTAACTTGTGTATGTGCCATACCATTATCGTAAGTAGGATTTTCAATAATCAAATCCTTTACCACCTTATAAAATGTATTGCATACACAAACTGGACATTACGAAGAGGAACTGTACATAGCTATTGGAAAAGGGCACGCAGATAAGGAAAAATAGATGAAAAAGATGAATTTAAAAAAAAATAAAAACAAAACATGGAAATCTTGCTGAAGCTGCAAAAGTTTCCAAAACTTTATCAAGCTACATCTTAACGTCATTGGTAAGTCAATTTATTCTAATCGACAACTTTTACAGTTCACAGAAATGAACAGAAATATAATTGCATGATATCAAATGGTATGACCACCAATGGATTTGTTTTTTCAGTTAAACCAAGTCTGACCCTCTGTATTGAATACAAGCTTGAAAACATTTAAGTACAGCACAGAGGAATACTTAATAAATAAATGAGTACTGGCTGCTTTCTTGTTGATACATTTGTTCTTTGAACCATATTAGTAATAAAGTCTATTTAGACAGTATTATTCAGACTTTCTTCAGTGATGAAGTTACCTAACTTGAATAAATGAGTATGTTTCTTTGTATTTTTCTGTCTCTTTCTTTGACAACATCCTATCATTTGTATATTATTTTGAATTCTTGTATCTTGGAATTTGAAACAATGAACCTAAGATCTGCTGCTCAGAAAGGCAGAAAAAGGCACCTAGTGTGACGTAACTTGTCAAATTTAACCACTTTCTGCAGAAATCAATAAACAAAACATCAATTTTCACAGTCGTCTCTATATTTAAGTTTGCTTAAGTATGTCCCTTTAATAGTATGATAGACAGGGTCCTATGTCAGAATGGGTCAAGGAGGTAATCTGAGGTACTTTTGTCACTCGTTATGATAGTTTTCTTTCGGGTTATTGCTTTTTTCAACATTAAGCTCGCCTCAAGCACCTGTGGTTCAAGGTAACATTGAAAGAGTGTGCACTACCCACATCGCCTTCTACACTGCTACTTACAACTAACCTTTCTACCATCTTGAAATCGCGCTGATGTAACCCCCAAATATTCTTGCAATAAAATGAAGACGATCAAGATAAAAATGAACATGAATACACAATTGACGAATCATGCAAACGACAATGTACGCAGAGATATATTCATCCTAAAACTAACTTTACAAGAGACAAAAGATCCACGATGAGTTGGACTCAGTATGCAACAAGGAGCACTGTTATTCAATAAATAAGAACCAGATATATTGAAGAATGAATAACAAAAGTGCAAAACGTCAAAAAATAAAGGAAAAGAAATAAACTCAAATAAAATGGAACATCCTTGTTCCAAAAGCATATATTTGACACACATGCAAACCATGACATATTATTTTAAAGATGGCGGTATCTTTGTTATAAGTTTCTTGTTCGTTTAGTCAAAAACAATGTTGTTACTATTATAAATCAGATGAAATAAGAAAACATATACAAAACGGAATGTTCGAAACTGAAAAGATTAATACCACTGTAAACGACAGCAAAGCCCGTAAAAAAATTCAACAAGACAAAACTTTTTCTATATACAATGACAATGCCTGGACCTTGTCTAATGCAATCCCAGAGATGCTTTAACTGTTTTCAGATAAAGAATATAGCGTGCAAAAACATATCTTTTAATTACAAACAAATGCTGAGTGAAACAAAAGGTATAATTAGATATATTTACCACTCAGTACTAAAATTCTGCAGTTGCCTACATGATTCTTGTGAAGAAGTAGTTTAAGATGTAAATAGGCCTACAATGATGGCATGCTCTCCTGTCGTGGACGACGGCGAATTATCTGAACTATTCCCAGCCACCTAAGGAGTCATGCTAGGCTGTGTGACTATGACACTAGGATCAACACATGACACTGGACTGATGGCAAGCTCTTCAATCTGAGAAGACTCAGGCGATGACGAAATTACATAAAGTGACTGTTAGTGATCTCCTATTTGCTGATGACTGTTCCTTAAATACCAAATAATAGCTTCACATGCAACAGAGTATGGATCATTTCTCTTAAGCTTGAAACAATTCAGTCTGACAACCAGTATCAAGAATACAGAGGTACATGCACCAACCTGCACCAGAAAAGCCCTACATAGAGCATACCATCACAGTAAATGACTAAACCCTCCTGGCAGTAGACAAGTTCACTTATTCGACAGAACGCTGTCACGTGCAGTCCACGTCGATGATGAAACCAATACCGAAATTGCTAAAGCAGGTGTGGCCATTGGCAGACTACGCACAAATGTGTGGGATTGTAGAGGCATCAGTTTTCAAACAAAACTTAAGATCTACAAGGCCATTGTGCTGCCGATCCTGCTATAAGCTTACGAAAAATGGACGGTGTACAGATGCTATGTCAAGAAGCTGAAATATTTTGATATAGGCTGACCAATGAAACAATCGCAGGACAGGGTCCCATAGAATGAGGTTTTCACACGGGCAGGAATCCAAGCATCCACACTCTGCTGATGAAATCACATTTGAGATGGCAGATCACGTTATCAGGATATCAGAATTCGAACGCAGATCTTCTACTGCAGGATGTTTCGTTCTCAACTGGACATGCTTTTTTATTTTACCAGTAGTGGGTTTCTTATTTGCATCTTTTGTCGAAGGTACAGATGCGAAATAAAAAAGGATACGGCATGTTCATAATGTGTTTTAAATGTAAACTTAAACAACTGTATAAATTTCAATTATTGTTTATTTCATGATACTGTTACGTCCTATGGGCTTAAACTATGTAACAAGAAAAGGTAAAACCAACAAGCATTCAGTTTTGGATAAGTTTATTTCCCTAAAATATAAAATCAAACAAGGTGAAAGAATTATACATTACTAACAATATTAGATGAATTCCTATGTTTCCTAAATGTACTATCGATTTCACAGTATTTCGGAAACGATCCCGATGTAATTCGAATGAAGGTTTTAATGGCTTATGTGCTAACACCAATCAAGAAACACTGTTCTAATATCCACAAGTTTTACTCCAAGGTAATCAAGTGAAAGATTAATATCACTAAAGGCCTTGAATGTTTCATGTAATCCAAAGAAATTAATTACATATCCAAATCCCTGAATAATTTCACAATAATCTAGCTAAGCACTGTCGGTTTAGAATAAATGGCTTTCCAGTCTGTAATTACAACGAACAAATTATAAATAAATCAAAGTTCCTCTCCGAGTCGTACAAAACTGGAATATAGCTGATAACACGGGACTTTAATTCTCTTACATAGTCACCTAATGCGTATCAAATAAACAAATGCGATCTGTTGGGGAAGGATTATCATTATCATCCTTCTTCTCTTCTCTACCTAACTTTACTAACCTTGACTTATTTTCTGCCCCAGACTGCAATTTCTTGTCGTACTCTCGCATAGTGTTCATCAGCTTTTGGAGTATCGTTATTTCCTACATTGATATTGGATGCTTGTGTTTACTCCAGATATTTTCGTGACACTGGTTTTCTGTATATTGTTAATGTATCTGGCGATGCTGACCTTTTTAAATAACCATGTCACTCGAGAGCAAACGATACAGTAACTACCAACAACATAGGTTAATGTCACCTTTGATTTTATATACAGTCCGGCTATTTTATATGAATTTTAACCATGCTGCCTAAGAACGAATAACTCCATTAACTTTTTAACAGAGTCTGATTTTGTCGAAACAATCTGTGTAATAGCTGTTCTGTTTTGCACCGTTATATCAAATAACTTCTGCATACTATATTAGACCATACCATTTCATTCAGTCCAACTGTTTCCTCGTCTGCTACCCTGTTCCTAATGTGCCGAAAGAAGCAATTTTAGCCGTAGATTGATTATTATCTGTCGTAGAATTTATTTCATCAGTTATCAATGTCCTCCAGTATTAAACTTTACATGTCTCTTATGTGCAGTGAGGGTTGGCAGCGTTTAATACATCAGAAAATGAATAGATAAACTGTAAATACAAAATCCGAAAACCAGATGTTGCGTCCATACTTCACAGTTTAGTTGATTCTCTTGTGTCACACATGTGTCATTTTGCTTGACGTATATAAATAACTCTGGTTGCAAAGCATGCCTTCTGTATCCTCCTCTTTCAAATCTTTCGGTTTGTATACAACTGGATACCTAAAATTACTAGACGTTTTTAAATGTTTCCTCAATAAACTTAGGAACGCAGCAATTTTCAAGAAAAGTTTTGGAAATCTTCAAGTAGTACTGTAAACATAGCGAAATACAAATTTGTGTATTTACACGCATCAGATAGGTAATGCATTCCTTGCTCAAACTGCTCTGTCTTAACCACTTCACTCTCGGGTGTTGTGCTACCTTTTTTATCATATCATTATTTAAAGTAATCTCAAAATCTGCATCTTTCTGAAACGTTGAAGTACTATTTATCTTTTTTATTTTTACCACACTTTGATCCCATCCAAATATACCGATATTAGACCCTATCACGTTCATGAAAAACTCTCCGCGTATCACCTATTTTTGTTTAATTCAAAACATTGTAACTGTGTGCCATTCTGAATCATGCTGACGCATTATTTTGTATGGGGGCGCTCACCAGTTATTATGTACTTTTGCGAGAGTGAAGTATGTAAGGTGAAGTTGTTTGCATTTAAAACATGCACAGTGGAAAGAATGTTGGCATACCTCTGTGATACTTTGATGTAATGTGGCTGACATTTCTTTGGATATTGTACTTTTGGAGATTGTAAATGATCTTAGCACACTGCTAACTAAAATGACTGCTCCCTTGTGCTCCAAAAATCAGCCTGAAGTTGTCTAAAGTACACTGTCCTTAGCACCTATTTAAAATAGGGAAAATGAATTTTGCCAGAATAGACAATGCCAGCTTCTGAAAGTGCAATGAATGAATTACCAAATATATAAAATGTTAAAAAGGTTATCGGCTCTTTTTTTTTACAATTTACCTCTGAAGTTCAGGAAGTGAAAATGACCAAGTGGAGCTAGCACTTTTTTGAAAGATGCACATCTGGAGTAAGGCCAAGCTGATACTCTATAACCCATAGTACACCCATCAATCATACACCACAATAAGAGAAAATTAAAGGTTCTTTGAACAATACCTAAGATGTACAAGGTCTTTCTTAAATAGCCAGTATAACTAGTGAGGAAACCCGGGGAAATTTTTTTCTTTAAAATACGAAATTGTAGAGCGCCAATTATTCACCAAATGTCTTGATAATAGACTGGTCATGTCATTTTTAAATGTGTGAATATTCCTAGAATCAGAAAGGTCCAGTGACTTTTCGTGAAATTTATGAATAGATAAATTTGAACTTGAATTCCTCGAAATGTGTTGAGATAGTTCTATTTTAAATTTCACTATGATTCAGTCATTTTAATGTTGATATTTAATGTACTATGTCAGAAGTGTTGTTAAACAAAAATTATTGTAGTCAATGAGTTTTTAATGATCTGAAAAGGCCTAGGTTGTTTTGCAGTTTTAGTTTTAATTTTCAATGTTCTCGGTTTACCTATACGAGGTGTTAAAACAAAATATGACTGGTCTAGCACTACCAATGACTTTCTTTTTTAATCTGTAATCTTTTAATCTGTAATCTTTTAATATTTAATCTTTCAATATTTTAGTCTCTTTTATCCACTAACTTAAAAAGCAACTTTAAGATTAAATCAACAAATATACATGAAACATATACATCAGTTAAATTTAATTCACACTTAATCGGACGCTGAATAAATCATCAATGAGAACTTTGCCAAGTGGAAATTCGTGCGTGTTCGAATCTGTCGTAGTTTGAAAAATGATTATAATTGGGGGACAGCTGAAACATCAACGAACTGGTAATTTGTAAAAAAAATTAAAAAAAAAAAAAAATAACTTTACCAGGTGAAACTTGCCTGGCCACCCCCAACTCCAATTGGGTGTTCGTTTTACGCCGGGGATTCACTAGGAGGGTTGGTTGATTACAAATTACCAATTAAAATTCGGCCTAAACAGCCCTCTGAACCTCAAGTTTTTCCTTTGGACCTAGGGGTTTGCCGGGGGGGGGGGGGGTTCATGCACAGGGAAAATTAAGAAATTACACATGAAATTGTATATAAAACATCATTCGGTTTTGTGTGGTCATCTCCTCTTGTTGTTGTTGTTGTTGTTGTTGTTGTTGTTGTTGTTGTTGCTGCTCCAAGCAGGCTTACATACAAGGCTTGGATTAGCTTTTGTCAAGTTAAAAAATCAATATTTTCCAGTGCCTGGATGTAGGGGCTTTGGCCCGGGGGGGGGTGTTGTGGCCCCGACCCCTCCCATCAAGGTCTATCGATCTGCTGTTCAACTGTTGTGGCCGAAATGGCAGAATTCTGAATATTTTCGTTAAATTTATACTTGAAAACACTGAAAACATTGAAGTGGACGGTTTGCACAAGTTGAATTATCAAGCGTTCCGAATGAGCCAACTATATTTTAGTCACATGCCAGCTGACAGAAGGATGATTGGGTTTCTTGTGCTATGTGATTCAGCAACTGACAGTTTATACAAAGATAAACTCAAAACAAAACAAACATTAAACTCTTATTTATTTTAACTGCTCCAAAAATACTCTGATCGAGACCCTACCCATTATCTTTTTTTGCACGGTGATGTCATCGCGCACGCTAATAATAGACCACATATACTGGTCGGTTTGACTAAATCCAAGTTAAAATCCGCTACGCTCTTTTTTTCATGGATGTTCGCCCGTACAATGCTACGATGGTTCAGGAAGAGAGAGAGAGAGAGAGAGAGAGAGAGAGAGAGAGAGAGAGAGAGAGAGAGAGAGAGAGAGAGAGAGAGAGAGACTAGCTGTGGACATGCTCATATTTAATTAATAATAATCGATTTTTATAACATTATGATAGGTTTAAGAAACAACAACAATGACAACAACAATAAAGCATTAAATACATTACAGTATGTGTGCCTTGTAACAAAGAAATTTATCGTATCTTCTCGAGAGGCTATTGCAACTTTGTATCATTGATTATATAAATGCTGTAGATAAATCCCAAGGAAAGTGTACACATAACGTTACAATGAACCATATTCTTTTTATCAAGTGTAAGTTCAGCTTCAAGGTTTTCATCCAGCCCAAATTCGTTTTCTCTCCCACTCCAAGTTTATGCGTATTTGTCCTTTTTCGCATACAAAGGGAGGGGAAAAGGAAAGCGGAAGGATTTCGATGAAAATGTGTACCATTTTAAAAGTCATTTAGAAAACGGATTATTAATACTTTTTATCGTTATTTTCATACGTCACTAATGATTAATCGGTGGAAATTTACCATTGATCCATAGGCCTAGGATCAGCAGCACACAGCTTCAATAGTGTTTATATATGCGTATTATTGAGCCATGGGCAGATCACAATTTTATATACCAATATTTTCACATAGTAGGTATAGTTTTCCTATAGTGTGTGTAGTTTCATATTTTTTATATTACCACACGTTAAAACATCAATTTATGAGATTCTGATTGGTCCAAAGAATCCCATGAAATTATTGCGCAATATTCTCTTTATTGATTGGCTGCAATCGTGGGAAAACTTTCAACCACGCCTTCTGGACTTTTTTGTTTACAATAAACATTTTTGACCGCCATTTTTCTAATCGACTCGCGAAATGGAATTAGGGAAAATGGTCTCGTCTGCTTCAATATGGCTCATTTACCCCTACAGGGGTTCGTTATGTCATGTATAACATATAACATAGAAAATGGCTAAAATCACAAGACAAAAACAATAGCAAGAAGTAAAACTATGGGTATTGCTTGTGTGAAGTTTGTCCAACCATTGCATATTTACGCAGTAAATATGTGATGTAATTCCGAGACAAAATGAAATTTGTTTGCATATTCTTTGGTCTAATGTTCCAAATTAAACACTCCAAATATCCGGTCACAAATACATTACAGTAAATATGGGAATTTCTGCATCCAGTAAACCTTCTTTCGCATGAATATCGCAATATTAATGTAATGTTTAGTTGTGAAAGTGACACTTTAAGGTTATGTAAACATGGATCGTCAACTGTACGGGTAACGCATCAAACAATGCGACATCAGATACATTGGACAATCTGTACTGAAAAATGAATTTGTCTGTGTAAAATCTTCTGTTTATTAGGAAAGATGCTTGTTCTATGATTTACAGTTTGTAGGAAAAGTATAATCTACTTTTAAACGTCAATACTAGTTCAGCTTTGGTTGGTACTATTGTTTACGCACAACAGATAAAAGGTGCATCGTCTGTCGGAATGAACGAAATCATTCGTTCTTCTTTCCATGTAAATAATTTCC
>JAECUM010022530.1:0-17078 GCA_016617855.1 Megalonaias nervosa | reverse complement strand
ATATAAGAGCACACACATTCTCTCTCTCCTAACACAATTTTGATAAATGGTCGGAGTCACTTAAGAGTGTTAATGTGATCCATATTTATCTTTCGTTAAGCGTTTCTTTAAAATGCTGTAAGGCTATATTATCAGCCTTGATTAACATTTGTCACATGAAGTGTGTATTTCACCAGATGTAAAATACATTGCTCACTATAACTAAGTCATTCGGAAGTGCTCTGAAGTTATTAAGACTCTAGACTTTGAACCGGTGAACTAATAAGTTGTTGTTGTTGTTGTTGTAGGGTTTAACGCCATTTTTCAGCACACGATAGGCTATACATGGCGGCCAGTATTAATGGTGGAGGAAGAACCCAGGAAAACCCCAGAAGAACCACGGACCCACGAGAAGCTACTGGCAAGCTTTCTCACGTGCCCACATTGGCCGAATCCGAGACTCGAACCCAGGCAGACAGAAGTGATCCGTAACACGGATAGCGCTTTAGACCACTCGGCCACTCGGGGAACTAATAAGTAAATAATTTGATAACTAAGTACAGTGCTTAAGATCAGTCAAGTTATATATAATTTGTCGATCTTATGTAAATAACATTTCAAATTCAGCTGATAACTCTCCACGTGAATAAATATTAACCTGGAGTTTCTGCGGTAACTTCCATTCTAAATATAGTAACAGTGTCAGAAAACCCCATACTTTAAATAGAATCAGAAAAGCTGCATGATGATTTCTGAAGTAACTACAGTAACAGACTCTAATTTCCTGAACAAGAACGCCTGTGTTGAAAATGTTTGCATGTCAATGAAAATTGCAAGTACCGGTATGATGAATATTTTCATAACAATATTGAGGAAAATCGCAGAGAATTCTTTTCTTGATATTGGTGAGTCATCGAATCGTCGATAGCATTACGCGGCATAATGTCGACTGTTGTAAGTAAAGGCTACCTTTTCACGTCTTAGCACATCTGTAAAATAAAACTAGCAGCATCAGGCTGCAGTGTGTACAGACAAATAATAATAATGTGTGTGATTTCGATCTTTTAACGTAGCTTTAACCATTTTTCAGTCATATGGCTACGATGTCTGCAGTGTGACAGTTTAGCACGATGTCCTACCCAGTCACATTATCCTGACACCAGGCCGACCAGTCCTAACACTAACCTCTTAATGCTGAGCGCCAAGAGAGGCAGCTGTTAATATCATTTTTATAAGTCTTTGGTATGCCTCGGCAGGGGATCGAACTCACGACCTTCCCCGCATCCGAGGCGGACGCTCTAATCACTAGGACACCGGAGCGGTATAATAATAATAATAATAATAATAATAATAATAATAATAATAATAATAATAACAATAATGACAATAATTATAATAATGTTGATGATAACAGCAATAATAATAATAATAATAATAATAATAATAATAATAATAATAATAATAATAATAATGTTGATGACAATAAATACTACTACTACTACTACTATCACTACTTCTACTACTTCTACTCATAGCCTTATTCATCTTGGGTAACATAATTAGTTGGAAGCCAATTTACTTTATGGCAGTGCAAAGTAAGCAAATATACATATACTTAATAAAAATCTACATAGTTACCAAATGCTGCGTAAAATGGTACAAATACAACAGACGAAAATACCAATTATAGGAGGTTAACAAAGAATATTAACACATATGCCAAATGTAACCATAACTGTTACTCACAAATATCACTCCTCATAAAATCAGGGTTGTTCATTAAAAATATTTGTATACTTATAATTTCGTAACAGCTGGCGCTTGTCTAAGATTTTACTGCAAACATATAGTACCGGTATAAGGCAAATACCATTGTTTTCACTCTACCGTGCACTGTTTTGTGTTATTGTCCTTACGAACTAAAAAACAAGATAATCTGGTGCTATATTGTTTAACACACTGAGACTTTTATTTAATATTTTCAAGCTTTAGTTGGTATCGATTGACTGGTGAACCGCTGACCTTATCGACATTTTCTTCTCGAGATTGTGTAGTCATGTGACTGCAACGCAAAATGGAGAGTATCAGGTTACATTTCGTCAAAGCTGTAGTTTCGTATCGTCTGTCATCGAACTAAAGAGAAATATAATGTTACACTCGCAGTGTCTCAGACGTTAAACTACTCAACCATCGATTTCATGCAGGTAGCTTGAGAGGCCGACTAGATAGCGGTTACCTTATGCCGACACTGTTAGGTTTGAGCGGATTCTATATTTTCAACAGGCAGTACACTCGAATCTGACATCCCAGCCACAAGTCAGTGATCAGAGGAAACTCGGAATAGTAAGTAGATCGGCAGGCTGGTATGTTGTCAGTGAAAATATAGTGAAATTATATAATCATATATCTTTTTTCGTCCGTATATGATGTCTATCGATCTGAATGTCCATCTTGATTTATAAAAATTCACGTAAGACAAGCACTGGCGTAAGATCATCCATTTGTGCGGCTGTGGTGTTCAAACAAAGCAATTCTCATGATAAGTAATGTTAACATTAACTAATATTATTGCTCCATAGTTGTGAATGACAGGTAGGAATTAGCTATGACAGTAAGTAGTCTTCTATATTTTACACTTTCCCGCGGACTAAATATAACTACCAGGTTTTCCCTTATTTTCGTCTCAAGTACAGATAGCGTGTTTGAGCAATTTGTATATATATTGTGGGTTACAGTCTATCAGCAGCATTTACACTGTGTCCTCGTTAGTATTGGAACATTTTTTTACATTTTAAAGGCTGCCTCAAAAGAAGTTACTAGTCCAGTCTTTGGTTCCAATATTGGTCAAAAGGACAGGAGGTATTTAACCGGATACATGATCTAATCCATCGGCTCATCAAAGGTAAATATCTCTTTAGTTCTTTATTTTTTTTTTTTTTACCAATAGTCATTGTTATAATATACAGTTTTTGAAGGTTGTTAAAGGCACATAAATGTATCACGATTGTCGTTTCTATTTCTTTAAATTATCACTACCCAGTTTTACTAGTGTTTAATAAATTTGTGCTGAGATTATGAAGACAAATGTATTTGCAATATGTTATTAAGAAGAGTATCAATTAGAAAGATCACAAAGAAGTCAAAATAATCCTATATGTTCGAAGATTTGTATCTGTAGAGTTTGATTGACAACAGACAATCTCTCTTGTTAGTATGACGTCATTGTGTAAATTTCATCAGGACTAACTGATATTTTTAGCGCTTTAATTTCTGAAAATAACTGATTTGTCTGCATTTTAACCACATTTACAAGTTGACATCAAAATTTGTTTGTGTAGACACATGTCATATATTGTTAAAGATGTTGCGGATAGTTTGTCCTATTTATGTTTTGTTTTTTTTTCTATTCCACTGCTTCGCCATTTTGTTTCCAACTAAGTTTTTGGTTTTTCTTTGGAAAAAGTCTTTCATTTTGCTTAGGAGTTGGATTGGGGAAAAAAACACTCTTGACAGTATAATGTTGCTTCAGACACAAGGCTTTGTGTCACATGCTCAAAAGCTCCGATTATGATATAAAAACCTGACCCTAGTTAATAGTTTCATATTCTGCAGCCTTAGATAGCAGTTAGTCTGTTATCTTTTTTTTTTGACCGTTATAACAGTACAGTACAAAAATCAATACAAATATTTCGAATACGTCTGAAGTAAAGTCACGTGACACGTGGGTCAACTATATAAACCAGAAGCCCGTATGATAGTGCTAAGTTTCGGAGAACTAAAACCAAAAGAAGACTTATTTATTTAACTAGTGCGGTTGTTCTTAAAACAATATTAAGGATGAAGTTAGCGCGGAGGCGTAATGTGCAACAAATATGGTTGCAGCAACATATAAGTTTGAATCAATATCATCCCTTCCATGAGAAATAAAAAGTTCCATTATTATTATTATTATTATTATTACATCATCACTTACATAGATTGTGTGGTTAAAACAAGCCAGCTATTATCCATAGGAATGCAGATAATTTAATTTTGTATTGGAACATTTCAGTACATTTTAAAGGCTCCCTAAAAGAAAGTTACTGGTTCAGTCCTTGATACCAATGTTGGTCAAAAAGACACAATATCTTTAACTGGATACATGATCTAGTCCATCGGCTCATCAAAGGTTTTTTTTTTTTTTTTTTTTTTTTTTAGTCATTGTTATAATCATAAAGTTTTTGAAGGTTGTTAAAGTAATATAAACGTATCTCGAATGTCGTTTCAATTTCTTTAAATTATCACCACTCAGTTTTACTTGTGTTCGATGCCTTTATGCTGAAATTATCAAGAAGAAATGTATTTGCAATACATTATTAAGAATAATATCAACTAGAAAGATCACAAAGAAGTCAAAATAATCCTTTATATTCGTAGATTTTTATTTAACATGAAATTTGAAGGTAAAAATTACTCGATTTTATTGCTAGAATAATCTCACCATAACTGTGTGCAACATTTTGTTCTACACTATACAATTGGGTGGGAATTCCCTCAGCACATATAAATCACATCTGAGTATAAAATGTACCATTTAGACTTAAGACACCGCTATAGTGTCATGAACGTTATGTCTTAAATAACTTAGTTTAACAGTTCTTGGAGATACAGAAAGACCACGAACACCTCTGCCCTTATCTATATATATATATATCCAAACTTTAACCGTTCACCGCCTTGCAACATCCTCTAGCTCTCTTTGATGTTATGTTACGCTTACAGAAGGAAACAGAAATGCCCTCATACTTCTTTAGCAGCAGAGAGGATGAACCCTACAACTTTGTAGAGACCTTATTTTTGAAAATTAAGGGTTCCTACGAAGGCTGAAAAAAATAAGTTTTTGTTTTAATAATGAAAACTTCTTTAATTGACCAGATTTTTTCACAATCTGGTCACGTGCGTATGTCATTCATCCTCTCTGCTGCTATAAATTAAACAGCCATTATAGATATTATCAATAATGAGTATCGGAGAACCACACTCAGCTAAATTAGCTCGAGAGCGACTAGAGGCAATTAAAAAATATCTACCCGTTCGTAAAAATTCTGTTAAGCAACAACTACAATCGCGTCAGGAATCTCAAGTTGAATTTGAAGAGGATACAAAACAATTATTTAAACCTATCACTGAGACCACTAAAGGTATTCAACCTGTGTTAGAGAAAACCGCTAAAGTAACTGGAAAAATAGCAGAAGGAACCGAAAAAATAGCAAGAAGAACAAAAAAGACAAAAGAAATTTTACGTGAACTTCCAGCCGAAATAGCTGCTGCGATGCCAATCCCGAAAATACCTGAGGATGAATATCAACCTGAAGATGTTGAAGAAGAAGATGATGAAGCAGAAGGTGCTGAAGCATTAGATCCTGAACGAAAGAGTCGTATAATAAGTACTGATGAATTGATAAATAAATTTGAAGAAGAAACTGTTAAGGTAATTAAAGATTTGAAACTATATGAACTAGCTGAGTTTGTTGTGGATGGTTTTAGTCAAAGAGATAAATTAATGAAACCTGAACACGTTAAAGATATTAAAAACCGTGAACAATGGAAAAAATCATTATATCGCATACGTATGAATGTTTAACAAGCTAGAGCTGATGATCCATTATATCAGAATTATACTAGTGAAATTAATGATTTAATTCAATCAAGAAAAAAGGAGGAGGAAGAAAAAAAGAAACAAGAACGACAACGACGAGAACAAAAACGACAACAAAAACCTCCAAAACAAAAAACACCAAAACCATTTGAGCAATCACTTCGTGATTATCCAGAACCACAAAAAACACAACCGAAACCAAGTAAAAAAACACAACCGAAACCAAGTGAAGAGAAAGAAGAGGAATTTCAAGACGCTCCCGAAACAATTGGAAGTGGTTTAGGAAGTGGTCTTTTTACTTGTCCCAATAACGTTCTTGCTGATGTCGATCGACTAGAAATTCTCATCGGAGGAAAACGAGCTGGTAATAATTCTCCAGAAATCATTAATGAAGTAGCTGATATTTGCAAACGATTATTTAGTGGCGGCATCATGGATATTAATGTATATCGGTCTCTTATTAATGAAATCAGTGACGATGTCACTTATGATTATTACAGTGATTAGATACAATTAGTGATAAAATCACTTAATAATAAAATGATCATACACAATACTCGTGGACCTACCATGGTCAGGGTAATAAACTCTCGATTACCGGTATACAAAACGACCTACGGAGATGGACTAGGTGATGTTATTCAGGGTCTGTTTAGAAGAATAGCCCCAAAAGCAATACCGATTGCAAAGCAACTAGGAATGAAAGCTATTGATGTTGTTCGTGAAAAAGGTATAGGCGCTGTTGGTAATCTCGCTAGCAAAACATTCTCAGCAATTAAAGATAGATTATCACGATTAATACGCAGACCGACCCGACCTGTGAAATTACCTAGCACTGAAGTGATGCCCGCAAGCGTAAGTAAAATAATAAATCAAGCAGCTAATCAAAAACTAGCGGAGTTAGCTGATATCCCGATGTCGGAAAAGGAAAAAAATATAACCGCTAGTCTGATAGCAGGAAGTGGTCTCACTTCCCGAAGTGGTCTTCGAGTTAGACGAAGACGATAATAATAAAGATGTTTAAGCGCATATCCGACCCCGCGTTTGACATGGACGCACCAGTTCTCAAAGATGAATCTGTGCGCGATTATCAGTATTATTCTTATGACGCCCGAATTCCAGATCAGCGTGGACGAATCGAATTACAGGTTCAGGATACAAGTAGATATTTCTTACCCGCTGAAGCATTTATTGAAGTAGAAGGTGAAATTTTAAATAACGTTGTTCCTGCAGCACCAGTAGCATACGCCGCTGATGCTAGTGTCGGTTTTGTTAATAATGGTATTATGGCGTTATTTGATAGCGCTACGTACATGATTGACGGAAAAAATATTGAATCAATTCAGAAAGACGTCGACGTTGCCACAACAATACTTGGTCTTGCAAGATACAGCGACGATTATTCAAGATCGGCTGGCCCGTCAATGATGTTTGCAAAAGATACAACTGATTTTCCAGAAAGTAGAAATGTAAATATTGGTGATGTGAGAGCTGCAGGAGGAGCTGCTGATGGTCCTGCAGTATTATCGATGAATGCAAATTTCAACTTAGGATTTGCAGTACGTAAATCAATGTTAAAAGGTGATAGGAGAAGATTTTCATGTGCGATTCCACTGTCACATATCTTTGGATTCGGTAGAAATGTCAGAAAAGTCATTTTCGGAGCTAAGCACACAGTTGTACTTGTACGAAAAGGCGATGATAATGATGCAATCTGGCGACCTGGTGCAATTGATGCTGGTAAAGTAATTCTTACAAAACTTTCGCTGTGGATGCCAGTGATGACTCCGTCAATATCCGAAGATGACCGGTTGTTATCTTTCATGAGTCAAGGTGGTAAATCGACGTTATCGTGGTTAACAATGACCACAGATGCTGTTCAGAGTGCAATTAATGGTTTATTTACATGGCAGATAGCTTCTCAGAAAGGTGTTTCTGCACCAAGACATATATTTATTGCGTTTCAAAATACTACACGAATAAACGATCAAGATGAAAGTATAATGATATTTGATAAACTCGGCGTTTCTGAGGTTTCATTAAGGATAAATGGACATCAAGAACCATCCGAAGATATATTACTGAATTTCGATCAAAATCATGTAGCACGTGCATATCATCGATTAATGACATTCATGGGTCGTGATCAAAATATTGATACTGGTTTACAAATATCTCAGTTAGATTTTACAACGCTGTATCCGATTTATTACTTTTCGCTAGAACATTTAGATTTAACTAGACAATCTGTTGTAGATCTTCATTTTCGAGCTCGTGTTAATAGAGATCTTGGAGCTATCCCTAATTACAGAGCAATTGCTGTTATACTCAGCGATAAATCGATGTTACTCGAAGGTGTTGGTGGACGAATGAGAGTTATTGATGCTCCAGTAGAAAATATGTAAAATATTTTCTAAACATGTAATTAGATCACCTGATTTAAAATCAGGATAATATTAATAATGTCATATCATCACGTTAGTGTGAGTCTGACTCCTGGTCAGATTAAAAGACTGCAATCAGCATCAAAAAATAATTGTGGAATAAAAATATCGCTAAAACGAGAACAAATGACCGGTGCAAATAAACTATCGTTGACCGAGCGTCAGTTTAAAAACTTCAACGACGCTAAAAATCAAATAAAGGCGTCAAACTTAATCTTTCTGCGGGCGCCATCAAAGATATTGCTAAAACGGGTGGTATATTTCCGCTTCTTGCAGCAATACCAGCATTAATAGCAGCTGCAGCCCCAGCTGTTGCAAAGGCAGCTGCGCTAGGTGCTGTTGGAACAGCTGCTGGAATGGCGTTAAAGAAAGCAACCGGAAAAGGAATCAAAAAAAAAAGGAAAGGGTCTAAGATTACCAGGGACTCCACACTGGTACGGAAAGGGTCTAAGATTACCAGGGACAGTTTACTAATAACTCCCATGTCCAATTTTGATTTACTTAATGCTGCTAAGCAATTAAAAATAAAAAATTTCAGAGGTGTTTTATGCGCGATCAATTACCTACCGTTGCAATGCAACATGAAACCGGTATTATTAATCTCGATAACAATTCTGGCCCAGGCACGCACTGGGTCGCATATGCAATTGATCCACGTGGAATTATTTATTTCGATTCGTATGGATTAGCACCACCGAAAGAATTTCTTCATTATGTCAGTAATAATACTGCTCCAATCTGGTATTCAACGCTACCGACACAAAAAAATAACTGATCCTCCAATATGCGGCCGTGAAACCCTCGCTATGCTTGATGCTGTATCAAAATCAACAGCACCGCCTCATAAAGTCGTACACGCGTTCACTACGCTACGTCATAGCACTTAAACTGATATCAGTAAATATAATGGTAGATATTTACGGAAGATCCTCAGGTAGAGCTCAGAAGGTCGATTTATCTAAATATGCAACCATTGATCAGCTCAGAAATGAAATCGATGATTTATTAAATATAACGAATGTGGATCAAAATGAAGTCGTCGTTTTTCAGGATAAACAAGGACGATTAAAAACGAGTAATATACAACTACTAGATGTTCTTGTACGAATTCCCAACGCGGTTGTTAATAATGCCGTTACTTTCACTGATCAGGGTAAAATACAGGATTCCGGTAAGTCGGTTAACGATTATGTTAAGAAAACTGGTGATGTATTTACCGGTGACATTATTATGTCAGGAAGAAAATTACATATCTTGGAGATCCAATCGCAGATACAGACGCAGCAACAAAAAAATACGTCGATGATCAAGAATCCAAATACGTGTCAGTGCGCGGTGGTACAATGCGTGCATTTCTCGACATGAATAATAATGGTATTAATAATCTCAGAACGCCAGAAACAGATTTCGACGCCGCAACGAAGAAATACGTCGACGATAAGGAAATTCCAATAACGACTTCGTTAACGACAATTAATGATGGAATTGCTTCATTTAAAACTGAATATTTTAATCACGTACAAACATTTTTAAATTTTCGTAGAAATATAAACAGATCTATTAACGAATTTTTTGGAACTCCACCTACTGTTATTATTAATCTCGCTGACATTAACGCAAGACTCAACGATATCATTAGTGGTATTCCTAATATTATTCAAAAAACTAATCTCGTTAAAATTTCTCACAAGCAGATCATTAATATCGTGTACACAGTCGCATCAGGAAAGGCAACATGGACACCGGAAAATAACACTTTTAAACACACTGCAGAGGTTACTGGTATATACAGATTATCTGTATTTAGTAGTGCAAAATTCAGTATATTTACCACATTTCCATGGCGTCATTCAACCGATGATTTTTCTGGAATTGTGTCTATAGTGTTAAATAAAGATACTGAAGAAACATTTATGTTAATAGCGAATGATAAAAAATTAACCGCAGCGACTTATTGGTGGTGTATTGAGTTTGTAGCCGAAATTCCCGAATTAGTTATTTAAATAAGTATAATGAATCAAGAATCATTTATCGACGTTCAACGTCACAGATACGCTCAAGTATGTGAGTGTCAAACCAAAGTAAAAAATATCATCGACGATTACACGATAAATGTAAAAAAATATCGTCGTCGTATAGTCGTTATTGATATAATGGTATACTCGGTTTCTGCTGTTATTGCTGGAACTGGATTATTATTATCAACGATAACGATGACAGCGCCTGCAGTTGTAACGATTATAGTTTCAACGGCAACAACATGCGCAGGTATTTTCAGTATTATCTCTAAAAAATATCTACGTGTACGAATGATAAACTAAACGAGTATATAATGAAATTGCACACAGCAACAGCCGCATACACTAAATTATGCTCGTATATTTCAGCGTATCTCAGTGATGGTAAAATATCCGATGAGGAGTTCGTAACGATAATGAAAACCTACGATGAAGCATTCATAATCGCTAGTGACAATAACGGAAAGATGGAGAATTAAATAATAACGATAATAATAATGCCAGAATCGCGCGAACTATTACAGCAGATCGTAGCTAATACAACGCCTTCAAAAACTACTATGATATCATTAAGTTCAACCAATCCTGAATTTAGCGTTAATTTTCCGACTGCAATTCCAGCAAAGGAAATAGCATTAGCGCAATTACGAGTTTACTATAGTTGGCCTAATATTAGATCAAAACCGTTTGGTGGACAACCATCAAATAATTCACTGGTATTCGCGAATAAGAATAAACCGGATGGAACACCTGACTGGCAGGTTGTTGGAATTTCAACGGGCAGTTATCAAATAGAACAGATTAATGATGAGTTTCAACGCAGAATTAAATCTATCACGGGGAAAGAATCTAAAATAGCGATTACTGTTCACGAACCAACACTATCTGCGGTTATTGAAATAAATTCCCCTGATTACCTCGTAGATATTTATCAGAGTTCGATTAGATCCGTGTTAGGATGGCCTGATGTCGCACCTGTTTATAATGGAGTTTCAGAACCAAAACTAGAAGAATTTAAAACGAGTGAAGAAAAATTCATTAAAAATCCAGAATATCGAGGAAAATATCCATGGAATCGTATATTATTTGAATCTGATTCAAGCAATAATATATACTACTTTATCGATTTTGACGGTAAAAGAATTCCCAAGATGACTAGATCAGTATTTAATACTATCATTACGCCAGAAGGGAGGCAACGAGATATTATTGATGAAAAATTTTTTAAGGATTTTTTAAATACTCTTAAACACGAATACGATAAAACGTTTAATGATTTAAGAAATTTACTTATTTCATTATCTCAACATTATGATGATAATGTAAAACAACAAATAATCGAGTTAATAAAACATTTAAATGGTATCTTATTCGATTTATACATCGCCAATCGAAGTATTATAAATAATACGACTAAAATCGATAGTATTTACACAAATCCAACATTAATACAAGTATTTTTTAATCATTATAAAATAACAGAAAAAGATTTACAAACATTTGTTATACCAGATTTAAATAACGCTGAAATGAAGAAATCGTTAAGTGATCTTATTGAAGAATATTATCCGGGAGTAATTGAATCGTGGAGAAAAATAGCCCCACCACCGGTTATATTAAACACAATAACAATCCCTTTGGTGCCGGTAGACATATATCACCAGGCATTGTAAACATAACAACAACAATTGCAGTCAATCTGGTATGTGATGTTATTGAAGGTAGCTATCAGGTAGATCTTTCTAAATCTAGCCACCGCAGTGGCACTGCGGAACAAGGGTACATATTATTCAGTTTTAGCCCGATTGTTCCACCAGGCTGGCTAATTGTGGCAGAACCAATTAACCCCGTTTACCTGCGAGTTCATAATCCATTTCTGACAAGAATAAATTTCAAACTCACTGACCAGGCAGGAAACATTTTGGACACGAGGAACGAATCTCTTAATATAAACCTGTATGTACGCTCATAGAGCGTCTGATTATTTAATCAGGGTATAATCTGATGAGTAAATACATAATCAATTTTCTATGATTAAAGCAATTGTATATATAATAAAGCGAGATAACTCGGCTATCTCTCTGCAGTAAATTGAACGATTATTTCCCTTACTACGTTACCTGTACAAACCCAGTTATATGTACGTGTATAGCGTATATTAGTCCGTCTGTCTGTTACCTTAACGAACTATAACTTTATGCGTGCAAAATTATTTTATTAATTCTGAAAAACTGAAGTACAATTCTACATTCTATTAGTAATACAAGTTCTGTGAGACAGCGTAAATATTATATATATACTTAAATTTAACTATATTATTGATAAGAGAACGATGGCCGAAATGGTAAGACGGTTTGACGTAGATCGAAGCTCTACAGACTCTCGCGTGTTCGAGTCTCCAAAAATGCTAAAGATATTATCTTGCATTTGCGACTGATGCTTATTTAATTGGGGGAACCCGGAGAATTTCCTCGATATCCACAACAGACAAAATACACTCTCCTATCATACACCCTTGAGGGGTGTACGTTTTACACTCCCGGGGTTTTGTATGGGGGGAGAGTGTACAAAATCTGTTGGACGTAGACAAGATTCCCCCGTCATCACCATTGTATATATTTCATGTTCATATATCATTAGGATAAGTTTATGTTTGTGCCGTCCAAAATCATAAACTATTTGTATATATTCATAACCATACAATCATTAGGATAAGTTTATGTTTGTGCAGTTCAAAATCAAAATCATAAAACCATATATCACAAACAAAACAGCTCCCTGACAAAACAAAAAAAAGAAAGTCATGGGAGCTAATATTTTTTTATATTAAAGAAATAATTATTATATAATGAACCAAGAAAACATCAATGATATTATTTCTGCTATTAAAAAATTAAAACATAACGAGATAAAAATATCTGATAATCTCGACCCTCAGAAAATTATGTGCGATTTTGAATTACTGCAACAGAGAAAATTCGATAATAAATATACACTATCTTCAAACTACAGATTTATAAAATTAATTTATCAAGCCATTTAAGTGCTTGAATCACTAGCCATGGTAAACGACGATCAGATAAAGCTATTTGCACCTCTTGCACGTTCTATCGAAAATATTAAATCCAAACTGTCTCACGAGTACGAAAGAAAAAAGATTGTGGATAATCGTGTAATGCAATTAAGAAAGATTATGCTATCTGATTCCGTAAAAAATGATAATGACGCTGAGAGCGATGAAGATGAACCCATGACAGAGTCAGTGACTGTAATTATGGCTAAACAAAACCCTTGGGAAAATTAACAAAGTCGAACTATTTGTTTTTGTAAGAAGACAAAATTAAACATATTCAAATACTATTCGCTGATTATATATTTTCGAAAAAGCAGATTTTTGTATATTTTCTGCGACACTTTGTACCGATCGTGGTACTATGTCAAAATATTTGGCAGCAGAATTAATTGACTTGAACACAATTTCTTCACCATCTACATTTACAGATTTAACAGGTCTTGCAAATCGTGCGCCACCATTGTTTCCGGATTTACAATTTTCACTTTGCGTGATAATACGTAGATTTCCAAGTGAGTTATCAAGTTTATTGCCGTTGATGTGGTCAACCACATATCCATCTTTGATTATTCCAAAAAAACATTCAAATATGAATCTACTTGATAAATAATTTTTTTTCTTGTCATTAACAGTAAATATAAGATAACCAGTATTAATAATACTACCGACTGGTTTTTTCAATCTGCAGTGTCTGATTACACCATCTCGAGATGCTTCATAATTTTTTATTATAGGATGTGACACAAACTCATTTTGCTCCATTATATATATAATATTATTTGTCTAAATCATTATTTTGAAATCTAACCAGATAATCTTCTTCTGTCTTTATAGGAGATTTACCTGATAATGTGTTATTTTTTTTGTCATAATATCGTTTTAGTTCTCTATATTTTTTTCCACCACATTTTAGACACAATTGAGTTTTTCCTCTTACTCCAACACCGCATTTCACACACGGTATTGGTCCTGTACTTCCATTTTTGATACTCTGTGCATGATTTCCGCAGTATTTGTTCACGCATGATTTATTACAAGTAGAAGTATATCCAATTTTTAGCCAAGCACATTTGTTTTGTGTTTCAATCATATACAAAAGATTAATGTTCAATTAAATATTTGCCCTAATTATAATGGAGAAATTATCCGTTATTGAACCTTCCCCTACTAGATTTGACCTTGATAGATTATCAGAATATAAACTTAGTACTTCGATGCAGGATCTGGTATTAACGGTAATCGAACGCATTCGTGAAGCAAAAAAGGAATTTCGTGACGATGGTGTAGTTCATGCATGGTCAACATTCAGAGTTGGAAATGTTATTAATATGATGAATGACAAACGAGGAAAAGTAATTATTAATCACCTTGATAATCAAAAATATTTTATTTTAATAAAATTTATTGTAAATACAGAAGAAGATATTTGGATTATTCGTGATAAGCGTGATCCAGTCCGTGTGCAGCCCGGGGGTATTATTGTTCTTTTGAGTAATAAACCTAAGCCAGGAATACTTACTGGCATTGATAAACCCTATTATATACAGAGTTATCCAGCGACTGCAGTTGTCTATGGAATATTTCCGCTGAATGATAAACCTAATATTACAGATCTCAAACCGATGAAAATATCGAGAATAAATTGCGTAGCTGAACGAGTTACAGAACATTTTACAAATGCGATACGTGGTAATGGTTTAACTGATTTAAGAAATAAACAAATAAAAAAATGGGCAGAGTCCGTTAAAGATACCGGAGCGTCTATTAAGGATGTCGCTGAACTAGAAAAGTTATTAAGATTTCCAATAACAGTAAAAACACTAACCGGAGAGATATTATACGAACCAAAATATATAAAAAACGGAAACCCTATAACAATCGTTGATCATAATGCACATGCATGGACTAATGCTGTAACGATATTTCCACGAGATAGAAAAGTTAAATTTTATAACGGTGATATTTTTGATTTTATTAAAAATATAAGTAAAAGCGACCCTGTGTCTATTTGGTTATTTCAGAGTTCAGAATATAATCATTACGATCAGTTTGTACGGCCTAACGGTGATATTTATCGTACAGAATCTCTCCATGAAGAAATGGAACATCTTGCATTGAAATATACCTCCGATGATGTCATAGTTGGACAATTACTGAATAACTGTTTTACAGTTCCATCTGTAGCGGCTCATTTCGCTCAGGAGAAAAATTCATGGAAAACGACACGATCGGAATTCCTTGAAGATGTCAAGAAAAGCTGTATAGAATATGGTCACGGTGGATTATGGAACACCAAATACAACCATAGTGATGTTATCTCAGTTGATATGGTAGCGTGTTATCCTGGAAGTTTTCTTGGATATGGAGTATGTTCTAAGTACTTTAAGAGATTCGGACATCCTACACATGACATGACCAGGGTTGCGATAAACGGGCATTTACCAGATTTTGACCTAACCGGATTTGCTCATGTAGAATTATTCGAATTTGCAGAAAATCTCCATCCGATTACTTATGCTTGGTTTGGAAGACATTTCTCAGAGCGATGTTGGGTTCCGATAGTACTATTGCGGTATATGCTTGATGCTGGATTTTTAATATCGTTGAGAGTAAATGAAGCGATTATATCGTATAATTCACAGAAACAAGTTTGGTTACCAGAACCGAACAGATTTAATATCGATGATACCAGAAAAGAATTCCCTGATATTGATGAAGATCATATTATTAAAATAAATAAATGTAGAAACGAATACGATGAGAAATTTGCAAAGGATCTCGGTAGAAAGATAATCGGTAAATTTACTCAAGGTGGTTCATACGATTATAAACGAGCGTGTACAAGATTGATTATGGACGACGCTGAACTAGATTTTATAATCGCTGATACAACTGAGAAAAATACGTTTATAAACCGATGTAATGCTTATTTATCAGATGGAATAAAACTAGGTACCATTGTGAGCTACCTTGATGGCGAGTCACCGCAGTTTACTCATTTAAGATCTTCGATGTTGGCATATGTTTCTATAAATCTATTATCGATGATAAATAAATTTCCTCGTTACGCTGTCAGAGTCGCTACGGATTCATTTTATGTACATAAAAAATATAAAGATTTATTAAAACTCGGTAATGGTGAATGGGGGACATGGAGAATAAAACAAGAAAATATATTTAGTTATTCTGAATCTGCCGATGTTGAAATTGTGGAGATATATTACAAAAATAATAATCAAATATTAAAGTCATCTGCACCATCTGTGTATGATCCAGTATCTAGACATAAAACCGTTTATCTTAATGGGTGTGGAGGGTCAGGTAAAACAACTCGTGCGATTAATTTATTTATAAATAATAATTCGGATATAATTGTTTTGACACCTACACATAAACTTGCTAGAGAAATAAAACAACGAGGAGTAAAATCGTGTACATATCACAGTTTCTTTAGATGATGCGGAGACTTATGGACTCCATCGCGGATGGGTGAAAAATATATACCTAAATATATTATATGGGACGAGATATGCACGGTGTCGTTAGAAACACTAAAAACATTTCCTGATTGGTTGTTATTGAAGAATACTGCTGTGATTATGTGCGGCGATCATGGTCAACCACCACCTTTTGTTGGAGAGTCTCCACATGAATGGCTAAAGAATAACGTAAATTATTATGAAGAAATACATAATGACCATAGAGCTATCGATGAACCGCTGAAGGAATTTAAAAAATTAATCAGACTTCAGCCAGACAGAGTACAATGTGAGATAATGCGAGGAGTAATTCCAGAGACTTCTATGAATGAATTTTTGACTTTATGGAATCCCGCTGATTTAATAGTCGCGAGTAGAAAGATAGTTCGTGATGAACTCCAGGATAAATTATTTTTGTTACATAAAGAAAAATTTTCAGATCTACTT